>PTEX01000026.1:5347585-5371489 GCA_003342815.1 Eudromia elegans
AAAGAAAGAAAGAAAGAAAGAAAGAAAGAAAGAAAGAAAGAAAGAAAGAAAGAAAGAAAGAAAGAAAGAAAGAAAGAAAGAAAGAAAGAAAGAAACACAGATTTTAGTTCTTAATTCCAGGCTCTGATTAGATAGATGACTCATTAATTTCCAGGTATTCATAACTGGTTATTTGTACACAGCAAGATAACTAATCCTATCTGCATGGTGCAGCCCAAGGACATTACTCTAATACATAATATAAAGTGCAGTTTTCATTTGCACCTTACCAAGACAAGAGAATACAATGAGCACATCAAACTTAGCAGCTTCATCAAGCATTCAGCAAAGAAGGAAGGAAAAGAGAGTGGTGGTAAAGGAAATTGGATCTCACCATTAAAGTGGTCTCAGGAACTCAGTTTGTGCCTCTGGTTAAGAGAAGGCATCAGCCCTCCCATTGTATTCAGCAGTTTACACCAAAGACAGCCTTCCTCAAGTGCAGTCATGACACTTAGGGATTTCCTCCAAGTGCAACAATTACCCTTGACTTGTGGGAATTTTAAGCATTGCTAACATGAAAGTGAATGACACTCCCTGTAAAGGAAACACTTTTCTTACAAAATCACTGAAATATACATTATTATCAAAGCAAAAGAAAACAGCACTGCAGGAAGGAACGGTTTTGAAGAAATGTGCATAATGCACTATATAGAAACATAAGATTAATCACAGTTTTTATCTTAGTTCATTTACTGCTTTTATTTAAAAAAAAACCCCTCATATTCAACTATTGAATCCCCTGATGCACAAGATGTTATATGAAACAGGGGAATTTCCAGATATAACTGTAAACTGTCCATGCAGGTATTCATTCTGTGGATTTTCATGCTACTAACACACCCCTACATTAAAATATTATAAATAAAAATTCTTTGGCTGAATTTTCAGAAGTACCAGCTTGTACATTTTTTTAAAGACCACAGTCTTCCATACAAATGTATGTATCTTTCAACAAAGACTGTTAATTCATTCTCACTGCATTTTTAACAAGATGCAAGTCTTCAGAAAAGGAGTTTTTAATTTGAATGAGCTATTTTGGAGTTAGCAGGTAAAAATCATCACAAATTAATTAGAATGTCTTCCTTTGTTTGGGGTGATTAATAATACATAAGGAAACCAGGTTTTACATAATTCATCAATCTGACGCAAACTGGCACTCTCCAGTTCAACCAAGTAGAAACCCAGCTACTCTGTGACATTTGAAAAACAGCTGTGAATTGATGCTCTGCATCCTTTTGCCACTGGACTTAAAGTCATATGGATCCAGTTTGTCACATACTAATGAAGTTTCTAGGAATGAGGCAAGAAAAAATTAAAAAATAATGTGTTTGAAGCCATTTCTTTTTCCTTTTTTAAATGCTGATTGCTTAGAAGAAGCATTTTACCCATTGCAGGCTATAGCATTATTCCCTGCAGAAATTTTAAGTCTCCAAGCATGCAGGGCATAGGATGATCCAAAGCCAAGCACATCTGACACCAGTTGTAGTCTTAAATACTATTTGGAGAGCAGATGGGAATGAAGTCTTCTCCACTTCTGAAGCAGCAGTGGCAGAAGGGATTTCCTCAGAATGGTAGCAGATCCTTCTGTCTTACAGAGATGCAGGGCAGCCTTTTGCAGTGAGGCAGGCAGAGAAATATCCTGATATAGATACAGGATCAGATCAATACAGGATCAGATCAATATCAGGATACAGATCCTGATATTGATCCTGAAATATCCTGGTATAGATACACTTGGCTACAGAGTGCACAAAAAATGTGCAAGTATTGGATCAGAAACCATGTTGAGCTCCCATCATTTTTGAGCAAACTACTTACTTTCAACTTCCTTAATCTTTTATCATGGCTCTTTTTAACACATTGCTTGATTGTATCCATCTTTTTCATTTTCCTTCCATCCACATCTTTCCCAAGATTTCCCTGTTCAACTTCTTCATACTCTTTGGAATTTGAGTTTCTTTGTGGTTTGTCATTCATTACAGCTAGCATTGCTCAATGTTTCTCTTCTTTTCACATCACAGTATAGCAGGTGAGAGAAAGCAGCTCCTTGTAATCCAACACATTAACCTGTTTTGAAATGATAACGTTTTGTCTGTGTATTTGCAACCTGCTGCATCTGATTTTCACTCCATATGGGCAGGCACAGCTGCACATGATCAGAGGCACTTAGATGTGGTGGATGGCACATACCCAAGCCATCCAAGCAGTGTGCAATGATGCTAGCACTGCTGCCTGGACCAGCCTGCTCAAAGCCTGTTTCCAGGAGTCTGGTCTTCCTGCACGCAGTGGTCTGGGGAGAAATGGCTCTTCTATAGCCAGATATCTCTAACCTGGACACAAACCACACTTTTTAGAATTCTAGAATCATTATGGTTTGAAACAACCTTCAGTCTCACCATAGTTTAGTGTCCTGTAAAACCTCGACTGTGTGATCATAGCCTAAACTTCTGTCAAGAATAAAACTAATTACCATTATATTAAAAATATATTTTTAAACAATTAGCAATTTTATTTATGATCTATTCAGAAGAAGTATGATAGTGATCTCATTTAATTAGCTATCTTAAAACTCTATTTTCTCTGGTAAGAATTATTCTTTATAAAATGTTGTTACCAAATATAATCCAGCTATTATGTACATGTTGTGATTAATTGAGCATTTTAGCATTTACTGTTGGAAGGTAAATATTTGATTGACATTTTTGGAATAAAGGGCATAACATTTATCTTTTTCTAATTTTGCAACTGGTCATGTCTTGAGTAACAATACATCATAAAGTAAAATCTTGCAATTAATTCTCTGTCTTTAATGTTTTTAATCTGTCTATTGGTCCCTCTCTTAAAACAGAAGCTTATTTAACATAAGTGGCATTTATATTTAAGTACTGAATCAAAAATCAGCAGCTGTTACTGTTCAAAGACCCCCTTTAACAACAAGGTTTCTTTCATGAGCTCTTCTTCTCCTTTGTTTAATTAAAAGTGCTCCATATAGTCACGGCTAGATCATTTATTTATTCTCATATATATCTATTTCTTGAATGACTTTTTATGTACTTGCAGATGGAGCTTTTTTTTTCCCCCACAAAAGGCAAATGTTATGAATTCAGCGATTCAGTTGATTGAGTCATTAGTTTCAGCCCCTTGTTTTTTCAATGTATTGTATCTTTCAATGTCTAATATCGCTTTTCTGAAATTTTTATATTGTAAAATTCTTCTTTTAGGCACTCTATTTTAGACAATAGTTTTTCAGGAGTCTCCAGGCATGGGTACACATGACAGTAAAATTAGGAAGGCATAAAGAAACACTATAAAAAGAGGTAAAAGGTATTTATGATAAATACCTTTGCAAACGACAGGGAAAGATCCTGACTTCTTCAGTGACAGGCAGGTCTATTGATTAATATTCCTTTCTCTTTTGTTCACATTTGTTTACAAAACCAAAGTAAATTTCAGATTCTTCTCATTAGTCTTAATTCACCATACAATTCCCTGTTTTAGTTCCTGAGGAACACATAAAAAAAGATAAAAGTCTATAAACATTGATCCACCTACATTAGCCCTTTGTTTTCCAAAGGCACTTAGGCCTAGGGAAAGAATCAAAACACATGCACCACTGCTGTTAAATTACAAACAGATTCATCTTTGATGCCTATCTATATCTTTGATCTTTAAATCTGGTACAATCATATGGATACACCTGGAATTTTACTGAAACTGAAATCTCATTTCCAGATGGTTAGGAAAACACCATGAGTGATTTTCGCTTTATTCCTTTTAAAAGTAGTAAAATTTGTAATTAGATTGCTTTTAGTTCTGATATTTATGTCTTTTGCACACTGCCTTCATCTCCACTATCACATTTTGACTTCTGAAAACATGCTGTCTGTCTTTATTTTAAGATTTTTTGCAATATCTAATCAATATTTGCTATAAGTATATCCTAAGGCAGTTCTGGAAAACTAAAGGTCTATAAGGTTTCTGTGTCAAAAGATGCGGGAGAAAATAAATTCATCTTCTCATCAGTAAATGATCATCTCTAACTTTCATTGTAAGAAAAGAAAATGTCTTATTTGATCTCTATTTGTGTTAGGGAGTGAGTTCATCCACAGATTTTACGTACTTCTAAAATAATTATCGAAATGTATCCATTTAAATGCTCCTACCTTTTCTCTTAAGAAAATTCTCTAGTAGGTCCAATATACACACCAGCCTAAAATTCTTCTGGGCAGTTAGAGGCTTAAAGAAAAAAGGTTGGGAAGCAAGTTAAAATTTTGTAACAATTTAGCTCTTTCATTTTCACTGATTTATGCCCATATTGATCTGGATGTTTCTTTTCTTCAGATGCAGGATGGTAGAGTTTCAAGACCACCAAAGGTAAAGATGTCACCTGATATATAAAAAGCCTTGGAAACTTCAACTGACATTTGCCCAAGTTGAACACTTTTTCCTCTTTTCTGTGATTTTAGTTTCAACAGACTTTCTCAGAATACAGAATATAAAGCTTATTGCACTTCTCAGGTTAGAATGGCAGAAAGTCCTTCTAATCCTCCATCATCCTCAAATTGACTACTGTCTGACATTGTCAGTCCTGAGCACTGCATGTACCTGCACACACTGGAAAGTTAAAAACTACTTTCTAATCCAAGGAAATTTAACTGGGACTTGGCATAGGCATTGATTGTATCTACTCAGGGAAGGAAAAATCATCTAAAGATTTTACTTATATTTATATACATATACATATATATCTCCACCTATATATGATTGAACAAAGGGAAAAGCTTGTAAAATATTTTTTGTACTATACATTTCTGAGCCAACATTTTATGAAACAAGAATCATACATATATTTTGTACTATTATGCAGCAGAGATGCATCTTTGTTAAACAGGCAATATCTACATATTCAAAGTAACAAAGATGGGTCCAAGCCAGGGCTATGGATCCAAACAGATGGCAGATAATAAAGGCTAGTTTAGACAAGAGCACTGATTGTAGAAAACAAAGACTTATACTGACAGGGTGATACATAAAAAAACTCTCCAAGCTTATGTTGAGACTGTTTTACAGACAGAGATTTTGTTATCAGCGCCCACCTAAGCTGCCAAATCCTGCCTCAAGCAGCAGTACCATTTTCTCAATCCTGAGTGCTCACAGTATGTAAAGGAGCAGAGAACCAAAGCCACTCTGGAAATACCATATATCTGGAAAGCATTTTTAAGCATATATCCTCCATCTATTCCAACAGGCAATGATCACCTACATTCCCAGTGTTCAATGTATTCTTTTTTTCTTAAGTTCCTAGAAAACAGAAGCACTGCTAACCCAGGATTTCTCAGATTTAAGCTATAGCCTTTCTAAGTGAATTATCAGTGTATTTCTTTTCCTAAAAAAAAAAAAAAAAACCACCACAAACAAACAACACCACAAAAAAACACATAAAACACATCAGGAAAGGGTCTTTCACATCCTTCTTCAAGGGCAAATCATAATGGAAGAAACAGCCCGGAAATCTAGACTAGGACATGGAATGTTGGCTTGATCTCATCTAGCATCATCTCCTTCCAATTTGTCTATAAGAATATAATTCTATATAGATATGATCAGTGTATCATATGCACACTCTCCTTTCTTTGCTGATTTAAAGTAGAAAAGTAGAAGCTTTCTTCGTGTTTGGTCCAAGTTTTTATTTTCTCTTTTTTTTGGGGGGGAGGGGGAGATTATCAGTGGCAAGCCCTCAACTGCATAACTCTACGTGGGAAGAAGATATTTCTCAGGAGCTGAATCAAGATTCCTAAATGAACTTTTCAAGCATTTATGCACCAGAACAAACTTCTCCTAGCATCCCTAGAACGTGTAGCACAGGGTGGCATTCAGGTGGGTTTGAAAGATCTCCAGAGAAGGAGACTCCACAGCCTCTCTGGGCAGCCTGTTCCAGGACTCACAGTAAAATTCTTCCCTCATATGCAGATGAAACTTCCTGTGTTTCTATTTGTATCCATTACCCCTTGTTCTGTCACTGACCATCACCAAGCTTAGCCCTCTCCTCTTTACATTCTCTCCTAAGGTATTTGTACATGTTCATGAGGTTCCCAGATCCCCTCCCAGTCTTCTCTTCTCCAGGCTAAACAGTCCCAGCTCACTTAGTCTTTTCTCATAACAGCAATGTTGTCCTCCATGTGTCACAGGAAGCTCTTCAGCTACCAGAATGAGGAACAAGGTAGAACGAGTTGCATTAAAAGAACCAAGCACCAAGTAAAGAAAGTACATTCAGGAGTTATATTAATAGTACATTTTTACTTCTCTTTCATAAATGCTAGGCTCTCTATGACAACTCCCAACACGAGGTCTACTTGAGACATATGAATATTGCAAATAATAGCAAATTTTATCATCAGAATTATCAATTGTTCCCCTGTGCTCCAGTCTGCCACTTACCACTTCTCAGACTTCTAAAGTAATCCATAGTTTTTTAACTCATTTCCTCCTTCTTGAATAAAATAACCTCTTAACTGGGTCCATGCACCTGATTAAGTGACATGTTGTTCCAGAGTAAAGCATTAGCACTGACAGCTAAATTCAGCCATATGGCACTTAGTAAGCCTATATAGATCAGATAAACTATTGACTAGACAAAGTGCTTCCCTTGAAGCACCAGTGTCAGCAGCAACGGGCAGATGTCCTAGAGAATATATAGGACATAAATAAATATGTTTTCTCTCATCATTGCTCTCCCAGAACTATGAAAATGTTTTTAGAAATGAAGAAAGCAGAGATAAATTTGGGTCTGTTTTGTTAGTTTTGTGGATTTAGGGTCATATGAGTCCTATAATTAGAGCCTTTACATGCCCAATGGTTATAACATTTAGGATTTTCTAACTTTTGTATGCAAAACAAATTTACAAAAATGAAAGATGAGATTCATACATAATCACAAGAATGTGTGGCTAGGTGACAAATATTGTTTATTCACAACAAAATGATAGTAACTGGAATTTTTTGTAAGTCCATAAATGTCCTGCTGTGACAGGAAAATTTAGGAGTGAGGAATCTGCAAGAATAGAACCGCACCAATCACTGACATAAAATTAGGTTTAATGGATTAAATAGGATGGGTGCAGTGGAAGAACTCCAGTCTCAGTATTATGACACAATCAGACTTTTTCCGCAGACCTTGATCTCACACCCACTCTGACCAGCTCTGAGGAACAGCACACTCACACCAGCTGCTACTGTTTCCACTAATTTTTTGCTTTCTACCTCAGACGCTTGGTGTGAGCCACCTATGGCTCTGGTCCCATAATCCCTCAGCAGTTTCTGCAGCTTTCTCCATACCTAGCTATTAACTCACTTATTATGACTTTCCGGTCTTCTGTCCAAGTGTGCTACCAGGATGTCTTATTTGTGATTCCTAACTTCTTCCCTGCCCTATCTATTCAATACAGCAGGACAGACCCAGTCTAGAGCTCCCAGTTGAGCCCCTCATAACAATGACCAACATGAGCTTTCACTGTTTTCAATACTTTTATCAAAATCACCAAACAAGACAGGTTTGGGCAGATGCATTCAAAGTGATGCCTTTTGGGTAGGCATCATCCCATGATACCTGCCTGCAAGACAATGGTGAATGGATCGTCTAGAGACAGCAAAGACTACAGAAAACTCCTTAGTCCTGCCTAGCTCCTGCTAAATGGCCACTATTTCATTTTGGATTCTCTGGGTATTAAAAAATAGATGCAGATTTTCATAGCCTTATTCTCTACTCCCATTTATAAGGCAGCTCAGATTTGTGTACATACACCTGACCTTGATGCAAACATCTATTCACCTGCAAGCACTTTCATAAATTCAGACTGGCAAGAGCCGCCGAGTCCTATGGCAATGAGACAGCAATTACAAAGAAAGGACGTATGTAAACACGTAAATTAATTCTGGCAGTTTGAAAACCTGTAGAAACTTTCCTACAAACTTCAGACTGAAGTGAAAATTTTAATACTGGAAATCTGTCAAACATAGAGTTTTTTAATTTTTACATTAATCTTTTTTTACTGTAGATGTTTAATAAGGGAAAGCCTGTCTGTGATGTACCTGCACTGCAATAACAGGCAAACTGGAAATGAAATTAGCGCATGAGACTTCTGAAGCCAGGAGGATCATATCACACCTGAGATCAACATCTCCCTCAAGTCAATTCCTATCCCCCAGAAAAAAAGAATAAATATTACTACAGATTTCCAATCAGAAATATCAGGATATTGCACCTGGCTTACTTGTCCTGCTAGTTCTGGAGTTTATCCAGGCAACAATGAGAAATAAGTAGTTTTATCTTTATGTAAGGAACCGCAAGAAGGGGTTAACATTTGTGTTGCAAAATCGCTCACTAAATGGAAGGAGAAAGCAGAAGGCTGCTTTATTCACACATCCATGTTTCCTACTAGTCTTCAAGGCATTACGTGTTTCAGGCATGGAAACAAAATAGGCTGCAGAACGGTCTAGTGATGTTACAATTTGCATTGTTCAGCAAGATGACTGCAGAAGAGGAGTCATTAATAATAATAAATATAGAAAAGAAGATGATCTCATCATTCCCCTCTGAAAAAGCCATATCTAGGCAATAACAGTCTGACTGCTGACATTAGTCTCTTAACTATCTAGGTTACCAGCCAATAAATACTCATTGCTGACTTTACACTTGCTTTCTAAATTAGAGAAAAGAATCTACAGCACCACAGAATAGGACTGTTCATGGATTAATTTGCAGCGACTTCTCCTACATTTCAGAGACTTGAGGACATATTTAGCACTAGACTAGAGGCAAGTTGTGATCTCATTCTTAATCATTTCCTTAATCTCTTGTTGCCTGACAGCCTTTCTGTAGAGCAGCAAACAGGATTCATGGCAGAGTTCAAGCCCCAGGAAGAAGGCAGAAACGGGAGGGGTTATGGGACAGCAGCTCTGTCATCCCTGAGCTCTGCCAAAGATTCACCCATGGTTAGTGATGATCCACATCATTACCTGAATGACCAGATCGGCTACCTTTCTAACAATACTTGTAGAAATTACACAACACACTCCATTCCAAACTCTGATCCCTAAGGAACAAAATTTAAAGCCAAGAAATAAAAATCAAACAAACAAACATACAAACGAAAAAAACCACTCATGGGTATAACCTTAAGTTTCAATAAAGAATCCAAGCGCCTCTCTACCAATGTTTTTGTAATTCTATGGTTCTTTCAAAAACAGGAAATATGCTTTTTTTTCTCCCTTAGTTTAAAAGATAGATAGAATTCAGGTGATGAAATGTGCTGAGCAGAACATTTACTGTGTTGCATCAAGGTGCCAAAATTATGTTCTACATAAGTCAAATGCCTTTAAAGAGAGGACTTTAAAGAGAGCATTAAGTCTAAACAGATGAAGATTGTAACTTCACTGATGTCACTAGGTGTTTTTCACAAAGTTGTTAAACAACTGCAGAAACATTCATTCCAAGATAGCAAGATGAATAAGCATTCAAACAGACAAAAATCAGGGGTTTTTTTTCAGCTAATATTTGATCTGACAAAATTCAAGTGAACATTTTTCTACAAAACGGTGTATCTGCACAGAAAAAAACAAGCATTTCTCTTAAGGACAAAACACATTACTGATCCTTCAGTGTTTTACGTCTGAATAAAAATTCCTTAAGAACAGTAGCTGACTTAACAATAGCTATGCTCTAAACCCATCCATGGTGCTACCTTAGAAAAAAAAAAAAAAGCTTGACGGGTTCATTTTACCAAATCTGGTTTCTGCAGAAAACCCCTTACATTTAGTAGTTCTCCGTATATGCATGTGGTATGTTTTGGCAGATGCTTCCCCTGTTTATTGAGGTGTATGGAGATTTTCCAGTAACAAAATTTGTAATATTGGACAATGGTGACAGGTGGAACCAGAATTGTTAAAGACAAAACTTGTATTATATTGTATGCATTAAATAAATCATATCTAAATGCTCAGACTCAAATTGTATTGGAGACTAGGAAATATGCAGACAATGCATATAAACATAACATTAAGCTGTCATATTGCCATGCCTGACACTAAGCAGACATGAACACATTTTTTCTCTATTAAAATGACATTTAAAAGCTGTATGAAAAAGAACTCAGGAACTCTAAAGCACAGTCACGTGTGCAAAAGCACTAGACGTGTAATAAACATAACATCCTTTACAGGCCCAGAGCAGTAACGCTAGCAAACAAGGTCATGGCTTTGTACTAGGCCACAAAGACATATGTTGGTAGATATAGAAATATTATCTTGGTCTTAGTTTCTGCTTCAGCTCTTTCCATTCTTCCACTTAAGTAAAAATTTAAACGTAAAACATCTTTCATTGGCAGCACCAAGGAACAATAAAAAGAAAGAAATGGGAATCAGCAAGTCCACAGATTGAGACCCTGTGGCAGGAGTTTTGGAGTTTCCAGTGGGTTTCTCAAGGTCCACTTGAATTTTATCAGGCCCGTGTGTTTTAACAGCAGAGCACTCTGGGAAGAAGTGACTTGCTAATTTCCTCTGGTGAAAACAGAGAAAAAAGTGGAAAGAATTTTCTTTTGAAGCAGAAGCCCTTACGGAATTTGCTGAGCTTCTCCCTTTAGGCATTGATTTCCTTGTTTCCCTCCTCTGAGGAGATACTGCACACATACAACCACGGCGCCTGCACACGCCGTGGCAAACAACCAGCACAGACATTAGCTATTCACATGAGGAAACAAGAGATTATCATTGAGTTGTATCAAATTAGAGCTGTGAGTTACATGGAGAGAGCAGTGTGTCCCTTGACAGAGGACAGATTCAGATCCTCTAAGGAATCATGATGAACTTCTGTTTTCCTGTGCTACAGAAACCATAAATGTCAGTCAGCATCAGCAATTGTCATTTTTCCTTCAGCTAAGTCTTGAACAATCATACCATGCCCAGGAAAAGGGACTTCATAGGGTCATCATTGAGACAGAGATATACCTGAACACTGACTACTTGATCAGGAAGAGCCAAGTCGAGCAAAGACAGCTCCCAGGAAACTCATCTCACTACAGTCCAAGGAAGAGATGCTGTCCAGCAGATTGGAACCCTGTTTTCCAGTTGCTTTTAAAGCATCCCTTACTCCGAAATGCTTTTAAAAGATTCTTGTAGGCAGGAAAAAATTCTTCTTTATGGTGTTTTGGATCTCCACCTACCTGAATCCTTCTTCCTCCACAAGCATTGTAAGTAAACAGGCAAACACACAAACACACAAAGAGTCCTCAGACATTCACAATAACTTAAAATTCTTTCTACAATTTCTACAATGTTTTGGATGACAAGATATCACTAATTAAAAAAAAAAAAGCCATTCCTCTGTAGTCTTTGTATTGTTTTAAATAGCTCACCTATCCTGGCTAACACCTTATGATGGAGGAAATAACATAATGGGTTTGATAAAGACTGTTCAGATTTTAAGCATGTCTAATGAGCTTTTCACTGTTAATGAAGGTCAATACACTGAAAAGAAAAACAACTATACTAAGATAGAGAAAATATCTGCATCAACAGTCCTGCTCTGTAACCTTTAACCACTTAAACTGCTCTAAAATATGGTATAGTTCAGGGGCTAATGAATACCTCCAAAAAAGTAAGCACTCTAAAAGACCTAAACATATCACATTGAGATAGCTGCTCCAATATATATATGACATTTTCCTCTTTGCTTTGGACGTGAGCAATTGGGAAAGAGGGTCATGGAAAGGATAGTTAAACCAGCAGCTTCAGCTTCAGCTTCTATAAGGCTGATTGAGAACAGGGAAGATAAAATAACTTTTAAGAAGAATTGCCTCATAAAAATCCATAATATTGCTGAAGTGCCATGTGAGTTACAGCACAATATAGCTGAAGTGGCACTTCCATTTCAAGACTGTGCTTTCAAATACTTGTAATTTTCTTAGAAGGAAGTAGAAAATATGGCTGAAATTTCTATATATGTTTTCAATTTGTATGCAATTTTTTAAGCTTTCTCTGTATTTTCTGGTGCAAGAACATCTATTAAAAATTAATCTATAGTTTTAAATGCCACAAACATAGCTCAAAATGCCATGAAAAACTAATGCATACTGTATCATAGGAGTGTAAGACTACTGTTGAATTAATCACAGATGGAAAAAAATATATACTTTCTTTCATTCACTTACAAAACCCAACCTAGTCAAGTCTCCATCATGAGAACACAGGAATGAAGAATTTTTATTTCTGAAACTGGAATCAATCTATTTCATCACATACTTTAAGAGTTTTTCTGAAACTCTTTACAAACTATGACCATAAACAAAGCCTTTGTAATAAAATGAAGAAAAAAAAATGCACTCTGCCTTTAATTAGTAACATTTCGTGTTTCTCCAGCACTCTAAATTTTACTTAGGAAATGACCTTATGACAGATGGACAAGCCATATTTTTCCTTCATGCATTTAGAAAGGTGCAATGAGAACACTGCAGTGCTTGTTCTGGATCAGAAAATGTAAAACTTCCACTCCGCAGTCGAGTGCTATAGCTAAAATTTTCAAATATATTAATTTAAGCTTAGACATCTATCTGCATACAGTACATAGAGGCTACTATAAAAAGATGTGAAACATCTATAACTCCTAATAAATCTTTCTGGCACTGTTAGTGCTGCAAATCTTTGTGATTCAGGTGATGATAATCTGTATTCATAAGTTTACCTATATGGGGAATTTAATACACAGGAGCTGGGACTGTAAAGTTGCAACCCACAAATTGCTCACTGCATTCACTTTGAGGATGACACACCTTCTTTACTCTTAGTACATGCTACGAGCATACAGTGGGGAACTGGCGAGGAGTAATTATCATTCCGTAATTCCTTGTCTTTCACGATATGCTCTGCATTATGCTTTCTAAAGAGGATTTAAGTGCCTACATGAACACTTGGGTCTATGTGTCCTGGATAAGCAACAACAAACCCCTAAGTAACATCATACCTCTATCAGTGAAAGAATAGCAAAACAGAGATATTACCCTCCTGATTTATGTGAGCAGAGCTAAAGTGAAGCTGATCCTTATAGGCTAGTTAAGAGAAAATACACACAAGTCTCCATGTTGAGGCTAGCAGAACTCTCCTGCCATCACACACAGTATTAAAACCACTTGGAATTTCACTTCTCTTCCTTCATAATTCATCCAGATCTATTTTAATTTATATTTTAAGTGACTTGCTGCCTGAAGGAAAGGACTCAAATACAAATTCAGAGAGGGAAACAACATGCAAGAGACATCCTGTGGAGATCCCCACACCACCACGTAGGTCACCCACCTTTTCGCATGGCAGTCTCAAGACACATGTGCTCACAAACCTGATCAAATAGAGACACAGGTTGTAGCACCGCTTCTCACTTTACCCAGACACTTCTCAGCACAGCAGTCCACAAACTCTGACCGTGCCAAAAGCAGTCCCAAATTTCTCTGATATCTCTCTCCAGTGATAAACACATAGCTATGCGGTAAAACCTATAAAAGAGAAAGAAGTGAAATCATCTTAGATGACTAAATCACACTGTTCCTGGTGGGTAGCTTAGTAACTGAACTCTCTATCCCCTAAAGGACCGCTCAAACCATTTGTTTTCATTTTCCTGACATTCTGTCAGTGTAACATAACTGGATGTGCTGCTCTGCTTGTTATTTTCTGCAATGAAAATGACTGGCTGTGCTGAGGAATCTTAAGAGGTAATGAATAATATGTGAGAGGAGCAAACTCAGTCCTGTGACATCTCCGGGAAAAAACAATTTCATATAAGCCGGTTTACAAACAACAGAAGTCAATGAAGACCTCTGATCATTCATGCAGGAAAGGCTATGAAATGTCCTCTTTGTGGCCCTGGAAAAAAATATTGATTTGATGAAATTTTAGCACTTGTTAAATGCTAGTCCTTCTCAAATGGACATTTTTTTCTTTCCCTCTACAGAACAGATGCTCAAATGTTTAAAGCTTTGCTTCTTTCTTGCTTTTGCTCTCCCTCTATGTTGCCAAGGAGGTGACAGTCATGGTGATGGCATTACAGACTTTAGAATAAAGCAATAATAGCTAGGATATTGGCAGTGTGGTGTGTTAAAACACAAAGTCACCCGGACCTTTCATTTCAGGCACAGTAAGCTAGAAATTTTGGCTTGGGGAACAAGGGAACACAAGTTCAGCGATCTCACCCTAGCGCCTAGTGGACATTAATCCACATCACAAAACCACAAGGCAATTTGTCAGAGCAACAGAGCTGCAGACTTTGTTGAAAAGAGAACCATCACATCCTGAAACTTCTGCACTACCTTAGGTCTGTGTTTTCTCTCATGTATTCACATCTGTATTGCACCATAGTGTGTTTTATGACACAGGACACTTAGGACACTATTTTTCCTGTCTATCTCATCAAAGCCAAAGCATACCTCTGTGTTTTCCATATGTCACAAGCTGACTTTTGTGAATTATCTTGAAAAATGCTATGTTGACACTCCTAAAGAAAGTTAAATGTGACCTTTCATAAGTGTCATTATAACTCTGCTTTTGCCCACCGATTTCAATTTTTTCCCTTTCCTCACTGCATCAATCAGCAATTGCTGTTTTCAGATACAATGAACTATCCCCACCATAACAGGTTCAAAAGACACACAGTCAATCTCTTGGATCGATTTTTAACCTGAGAGTTTTGCCCCCCTGACAAGCTCCTTCCCAGATTTTCAAGTACCTCTTTCTCATGTCAGTACTCATACCATCTCAGTACTTGCATGTAATTGCCCATCATTAAAACCCAGCACTTCCATCATGTCTCTAACCTTTTTCATCATGACTAAGTGGGGGACATGCTTTAACAGACAGTTATTGCTCTCTCTGTATATGTGTTTCACTACTGTATTTTATTTTTCCCGTGTTTTCTATTCACCTGCTGACATTTACCTTATCTGAGAGACAATCACATAGGCCTCAAATATTACAAATCTGATCCAGGAGCCCTTCCCAGTCCTCTTTGAGCATGAATGTTAAAGAGAGGCTCTTCAGCCTGGAGTTTACTCTGGGAATTTACTCTGCAATTATGTCAAAAGTTCTTAGCCTACTGACCTCGGGGTAAAACAGCAAACACAGTTCAAGAAGCACACAGGGTCAGGGTAACCTGAAAAAAGAAAGCTTTAGCCACTGCCACTAACAGCGCTCTGGTCAGATGATAGTTAATATCAGGTAGCAACAAAATTACACATCTGCCTGTATAATAAACACATGCATACATGTTTTTAAATTCTACCTTGTTTTGTAGCACCAGTTACCAATACCTGGAGAATAGTGCAGGTGGAGAATAGTGCATGGTTGATAGTGCGGGCAGAGCTGTCTTTAAAATCCACAGAAACCCGCAAAAAAACCCACCAGCTGTGCTGGAGTCATATCCCAGAAACAAACATGCAGAGCCAGTTTCCCCAACACCCTCAGCTGTGTTGCCATGCTTGTAAGTATTCTTTTATCATTAAAGAGAACTATGCTCTGCATCCTTAGGTCTCCTAAGCTAATCAAAGTTTGTTTCCAAAAGTACCATACAGTGTTGGAAATCCTTGTTCCTACCCGCATTTACAAGCAGTGAAACTTAACCCCATTGCTCCATATCCATTGTCTCAGGCTGGTCTAAAATGGTAGAAATGGCTCGCTCCTGCGGAGAAACCAACCAAGGTCAGGAACTACTGCCAAGGAGAGAAAGGTTCAGTATATAAATATCAGTACAAACCAAATATTTATGAGAAAAGCTAGGACAGAGTATGGGGACTAAGGGGCCTGTGTGATTAGTGTTTGGGCAGAATCTTCCATAGCTGTAGTCCATAAAGTTCCAATAAGTACAAAGTTTAGAGTTTGTGACTTTAACCAAAGTAAAATCCTGAAATTGCAAGTTTGCAGGATAATGGTCAATTAAACAGTGCAAACTGAGGTGGCACACTTAACCACCTTAGCAGTGAAAAGCCTGCCAGCTTCCTAAATGGAATAAAAAGCAGCATACTCCCCCAAAATTGAATTAGATTGCTTCAGTAATTTGTAAGTAGTTTTGTTAAAAATAGGACCATGGCTGGTAGAAAAGAGCAGAAGCTCAGTGATGCTGTCCATTAAACTTCAGTAAGAACCTCCCAAGAAATACAATCCGATGTTTCAGTTCAAAAGTGGCTTTATTGCCATTATTTAGCCACAGGCAGAGAAAAGAATCAACACAAACTAAAACACAACAAATTAGATCCTTTAAAGTTTTATATAAGGAAGGCCTTGTGCTTTGCCCAGTACTCGAGCAAAACTGTTAAGTGTTAATGCATATAATCTATCTAGCCAGCTAACTAGTTTAATCCATCACACTGTGTGTGAAAACATAAAAGCAACCCAGCTGTGACAAGTTAATAGTAGGGTTAGGCAGTAAAATGGTAACAAAAACACACTTTGATTAATGATCCTGAATAGTCCAACTCCAGTATGGATGGCTTTTGTCTAGGTTTATTTAGTGGCCAATCAATGCAAAATAGATCTGGTAATTTAAAGCATTACACCAAATCAGAAATGGTGTCCCATACTGATACAAGCTGGAGAAAACACCACACTTCAAAATGGGAAGAAAAGGAAGCAATTTATATAACTAGAACTGCCTCCAAAGATGAGAGAAAATTAAAATGCACTCAACTCAGGGGTCATTCCAGTATTATCTGACAAAGAAGGGATGGTATAATTTGTTTAAAATAAGAACTACGGCAAACCATTACTCAAAGAGCAAAGCAAAACCTTCTATGACCTCTGAGAAGTGGAAGACACTTCCCTTTCATTATATCTCATTGTCCGTTCTGTAACCCTCTGCAAGCAGTTTCCTGACATGGACAGAAAAAAAAGGTTGATATCATGATTGGTTGATGTAATTTCAGAAGAAAACTTGCTTTTGTGGTGTCTCTCAAATCCACTATGTGTTGTATACTGCCCTGAAGTTTCAGCATATATGATTTGGGATGCATCAACACACAGAGCAGTCGGCATTGCTCCACCTTTAGTTCATGCAACTGTTCGTGTTAAATTCCTCACTTAATGAATACTGAATCTTCAATGTCTGTGAATTCAGCATGCATAAAACTTAGGACAGAGACCTCTGACCTCAGGAATTTAGGCACATTTTACATCCAAAAGTACTGCAAGCGTGAAACTGCAGAGTTTAATTACCTCCTTTTGACATTTTTCCTCTCAGTTTAAACAGATGTTTTACCACTTTACAGAAAAAACTTAATAAGGCCTAAGATAATCATACATAGTTCTCCTGTTGGAACTGTTTGGAGATCTAACTTGTAACAGTGCAAAGAACAGTTAAAAAAGACAATAAACTCCCATTTCTTGAAAAATAAGGGATATAAAGACCCAAGAGAAAAGTCTGCTGTCCACTGGATAAGTTGAAGTAAAAACTAGAACTAGTCCAAACAAAGCAGGAAGAAGAAATCTTCTGCACAGTAAATAACTTCATGGACCCTACTCCTGTACGACAACATAGTGCATCATCTTGGGCAAGACATATCCCTATAGAAAACCAAATTAGCAAGGAAGTCCATCTTTTCTTCCTTGTGCCAAACACTGTGTGTTTTCAGTGTGTCCTTTTTAATGATGCTAACTTCTCCCATCTGCATAGTTGCACAAAATTTGGGAGTCCATGGATTTCCACTAGTTTTAAGTGGAAAATGGAAATTATGAGAGAATCTGGTCATAGGTATCTCCTATGAAGAACAAAAAGTCTTGTGTTCCTGAGTGAAAAAAGGAAGGAAGCAAGTGGAGGTGTCGCTTTGAGGACAGATTAAAAGGAGCCAGTGGCGAGGATACAGCATGCACAGACCCCTCACTGCCGCGCTCGTTTGTGCTCTCCTCGATTGTGCCTGGCTTACTGCTCCTTCTCTCACCCTGCATTTCTCTCTCCTAAGTTTTACTTCACCCATAGGCAGTTACTAAAATGTAATCTAGTTGTTAAGTTTCTGATTGCTCTCATTCTCCTTGTCTTTTGTTGGGGGAGATGGTGAAGCACAATTACTTCATCAAAGGGACTAGGGCTCTTACAAGCAATGTGCTGGTCAACTCTGACTGGTGCACTGTTCAGCACAAAGCAAGTCTGCAAAAGAAAAGAAGCACGCCAGTGAAAATGTGCATGTCTTCATCACATTTGAGTTATCATAGGGCTTAATTCAAATTGTTTAAATATTATATTGGTCTTACTGAAGTGGCCTTTAATGGGAGTTGCCAGCATATCCTTGAGACCATAATGTTGTTTCTTAACTGTTTACAGATATATGGATTTTTTTATTATTATTTTGACAATGGCGTAAAAGCAAACTAAACAACTAGAAAAGTCGGTAAATAAAGAGTAAAAAGTCAAGCTTAGAATATATAGCAAGTTTTTAACAGAACAGTTCCACAACTTAATTGTGAATACAACAATGAGAAACATGGATAGGGCTGTCATGTAAAGTGACAACATGATATGCCTGTAAGTAGCACAGCACTCCTAAAGAGGACTAAATTGGCCTGCCTGTTTGCAGCTATCCAGGATAAACTGCCTATTATAGTACTCCGTAAGTGACGGCTGATAGCAAGATGTTTCCACCTATCACTTTTAAATGGGAAACATACCTGTCATCTCATCTAACACATGTATTGTCTAACTATATCTAGAAATGAACAAGGGACTTGCTGTATTAGGAAATGATAATAAGATGAAGTCAAGTGTTTTCAAAAAGTCTTTGTTAGAGAGACATGGAGCCAGTGGTACGCTGGATCTACACAGAACTAAAAAAATAATTATTTCGTTGGTGACTATTTTTGACACATGGTAGTTCAAAATTCCCGCAACCTGCCAGTGTACTCTGGATAGCCGCATTCAAAGCTCCATCTGGAGACATGCACGGCCTGTGATGTCTGAAAGATAACACCAGCA
Organism: Eudromia elegans; assembly: GCA_003342815.1. Taxonomy (NCBI): domain Eukaryota; kingdom Metazoa; phylum Chordata; class Aves; order Tinamiformes; family Tinamidae; genus Eudromia; species Eudromia elegans. Next base: position 5,366,616 of record PTEX01000026.1, read on the forward strand.
CACAGCTGTCGGTAATCCTCAAGCACCTTTTATAGCTAAATAAGTTCAGTGGGTCAAGCTAACCTAGCCAGCTGTCTCCAAACAAACACTTATAGCGTCCTTTGAGATGTGTTGGATTACAAGCAGTGATTTGGAGCATCATCTGCCTGGAGGAGACCGTAAGTGCTATTGGCAGTGTCCAATTACATGTTGACACAAACTCCCATAAGGCAGCAACTCTGAAGTGATAACCAGCTCGCAAGCCCACGTCTCCCAGAAGAACACTGTTGAATCTACAGACGAGAACAAGCTCAGGCTTCACAACAGAGCGGACGTGAACTCTGTTGGCTATTTCTGGGTTTCTTATTTTTTAAGGGTATCTGCAATAATGAGTACAACTGCAGTTTCGTATTTCTACTATTACCAAGAGTAGACAGACCTGGCAGAGACAGAGTTTCAGTGCCTTTGAGTGAGGAATTAAAAGTAGCCTCAAGGACCAGGGAGAGGAGAGCAGTAAGGATCCACAGGCAGTTTGACAAAAAAAAAAAAAAAAAAAAAAAAACTAAAAAAACCCCACCACACTTCAAGGACTTTCAGGGTGAGGGCTGGCAGGATATTTTGGCCTGTAAATGATATAATTTATGGCCACTCAGCAGGAAACAAGAAACACTTAATGATAATGGTAAAGGGAGTACTGTATTTGTCTAGTTACCATGGCTATTCTTGAGCCTTACCTACTAAATAAGAGCACTAGCTTAATGAAGACTGCACAGTAAGGATGAGGCCACCTATCATGCTGCTAATTCAGTTTTGAATATAAAATTACTACACAGCATGCCATAAAATGCAATTATAATCCCTAAAGAAATGAGTTGAAATGGCCACATGTCCAGGGGAATTTCAATGATGTAAAAAAACACCTACTGGATTTTTAAAAACATCAGTATACCTTCTGAAAAAGTTTAAAAAAAAAAAAATCTGCTCTCATTATTTACTGACACTGCATTATGTACATTACTGTGTGCACAGGAATGCCAGGAAGTGTCATGAATTTAGAGACATCCATTCTAAAGATTTAAAGAGAAGTCTTCTCTGGCAAAAGGAACATTTCTTCAGAGGACAGAGGGAGCAAGTGAAAGGAAGTAAAATTTTCTGAGGTTAAGGTATCCTGAGGAAATATTTTCCTGAAAAGAAAACTTCCTGTCTTTGAGCTAAGTGGGGACTACCCTAGAGGTTTTCCAGGGAAGCATCCTTTCTTTATAAAGGTTGGAAAATAAGGATGTAAGTGGTTAGAAGTAAGGAATCTGTGATTTAGCCTTACTAAAAGCACTGGTTATATGAGAAAAAAAAGATTCTTAACTCCAAGTTTTTTTAAGTTCACAAATCACTAAAAACAAGTAGGCATGAGGCAGGTAAAAGAAGATCAAAGAACCTTCCTCTAGTGATTTTCTGATCAAGAAAGAGAATGAGAATTAACCTAATCACTGAGATGGAGAAAAGTGTAANAAAAAAAAAAAAAAAAAAAAAAAAAAAAAAAAAAAAAAAAAAAAAAGCAAAAATAAGGTCATTATGTTTGATCTAGCAAGAATTCATCATAGAGAAAAAAAAAAGAAAAGAAAAATTAATAAGTTTAGATTGTGAGAAAAGATCACTACTGTTCTGAGATACATAAGCTCACACACAGGACTTTACTGGAAAAGAAAAAGAAGATACCATAAGCCTCTTTAAGGGTAGAGAGGAAGAAAAGACAGCAACAATAAGCTCACTAAAGTGGAGCATTGGTATTGTGTCTGAGAAACACGGTCTCCATGAGGTGCCCTTTTCCCCAAGCTGTGCAAGGTATAAATGTACCCAGTGTTTATGGGCCAACAGGAGGGCTGAGGGGACCACACTGGCATCCCCCATACACCACTGAGACCCCGTGTTGACAGTCATCACCTCTCCCATGCACTCCCATGTTGCCCTGAAGGGTCCTTGGTTGTGGGCCTACATCAGGGATGCAGAGGTGAGCAAAATCAGAGATTCAAAACAAGCCAGAGATCAAAATGAGAGTCTAATAAAAATCCTTCCATGGCAAGACAGATTACAAGTCTAAAATGCAATTTCTTGCTAGAAAGGAAGGAGACATATTGTTCAGAGGAGTGGGGAGAAACTGACAGTTCAGACCTCACTTCATTGGCTCATCTGAAACAAATAAGAAACTAACATGAAGCCAAATACTCAATTTCATAAATGACCTTTTGCCCAGGAATATCTTGGGGGGGAAAAAAGGGGAAATTTTTCCATTCAAGATCATCCAATCTGGTTAATCTTAAAGTTCAGTACCTCTAAATTACTGCAGTATGGGGGAACTGTAGTCTGCTGTTATATGCTATAATAGCTTGCTGAGCATTTGTTAACTCCAGCAGAGTATATGTGCAATTATTTCTAATGAACTCCCTAGCCCCTTAGGAAAAAATAATAGTCTTCTTGAATTGGTTCTACCTGTTGGCTGCATTAAATTTGGAAACAAATGCCATACATTTTCAGATCTCCCCATACAACAGGGCTCAGAGCAAGATTGGCATGTTTATTTTCAGAAAACCTCCCTAAGCATTTTAGGCATGGCCAAACTAATACATCTCTCCTTGACAGTTGCAGAACTTTTATTTCCTTTGCTAGAGTGTAACAGATTGCTTGCAGTTTAAGTCTCGGGGTTTGGGTTGCACTGCAAAATCTGGCTGCCTGCTGGGGTTGTAAAGAGGTCCCATGCAGAGAGGGGGCTTCTGGGAACATCTGCCCACATAAACCTTACGCAACCAAGGATGGAGGGGAGACGCAGCAGCTTGTGGGAAGGTGAGAGAAAACGCTCAATTTTCCCTTATTTACCAGGAGATTTTTCCAGCGATACCAAGGATTAAAAAAAAATAAAGTAAAATCTGGCCATTCTTGAAATTCGTCACTATTTATCTGGCAGTACAAACAAATAGGAAGAAAACCCCCATTCTAGTGAAGACATTGGTTTTCTGTTTCACAACCTCTTATATTCAGGTTTGCTTTCTGAATTTTCTTCTCCGTAACAGTCTAATTGGAAAAATGTAGCTTCACATGAGAGGATTTTCATTTTCATGGCAGATTTACATGAGATTGCCTTTATCTGGGAGATTCTTGATCACCAGTCAAAGCAACAGCTGGTGCACTCTGCTTCAGCTGTATTTGGACATTGGGGAATGTCATGTTATCAAAATGTTTTAAGTGCACCCATCAAAGCTGCCATAAACTGGAACCTGCTACATCAGCCAGGCAGACTGCAAGTTTATTGCATGGCTTCACATCTTCCTGTAGAAAGAAAATTGTGCACAGGAAGTGAAACACAGAAAGTATTCCAATGTTAAACTTGCTTTACTTTCAACTTTCCCAGACAATATAGGTCCCAGCAACAGAGTCTTCTAATGCTGCTTCTGGAGTTGAAAATGTTTACTGTTCAATAGCCTTTCTGAGATCAACTTTTTTTAAAAAAAAGAGATTCTAAACCACTTATTCCACTAAAATTTATTACACACTCATGAACTTGGGTAAACAAAACACGCTTTAGGAGTGCAAGAGTTCTTCTAGCGTTAAATGGTGCATTTTTACTGAATTTGCCTAGAAATACTTTCATCTGTGAGTTGCATTGAAACCCACATAAAAATCTTTATGTTGTGTTAGATCAGAAAACATTACTCACACAGAGCTGCAGTCAAATCATAGCTGTGATCTTTGGTACTAAAACAAGTTTTTGGTTTTTTTGTTTGCTTGTTTTCTCAGAAGGTCTTAACTTCACACACAGTGTACTGGTTGCATGTAGTATATAAGCAGCTTTAATACCTTCCAATTGCTTTAGCTGGGTTCAGTCCCCTAATTCATAATATCCAGATTGACAGAATCATTTTTATGACATATCATTATGTTCTAGAAGAATAAACAAGGCACATCATCTAATGGCCTACAGTGTACAGGATGTGAACATGCTAACTATTCTTTTAACAGTGGATTTCCAACCTTCTTTACATCCTGTTCTGGCACAGTTCTGCCCATAAATTGACTTAATGCAGCTTTCTCAGGCTGAGCTGGAGTTCCACAGCCTGAATTTCTAGTTGCCAATCAGGAAGGCAGAAAAGATTTTAAGTGCAAACAGCTCAGGTGTGGAGGAATAGATTATAAGCATCAGGTAGAAAGTGATGAATTCAGACGAATTTGATCTTGCAATAATGAGGATGTTGCTGTGCAGCTGCCAACTTATTCCCTTAGAGAAGAAGACATAGCTGAGCACTTCAGTAGCTCAATACTCTTGAGCAGATGTCTTTTCACAAATGTCCATGCATTGCTCAGAGTATGCCCCTCCTTCTTCCTTGCTCCTACAGCTTAGACAGCATGCACACATCAGGCCAGAAACTTAACAGCCCACCAGACAAATAAGATTGAGTTTAAGGCTCTCAATCATGCCCATGCTTAGCTTCGTAGGAGTGAAAGAGCAGGAATAAACAGAAAAGGCAGGATTTGATGCTGAGTCTCTTCCATTCATTCTAAATCCCAGAATAGCCATCATTCAGAACTGGAGTTTTTCCCCAAGTTACTTTTACTCTACAGTATCCTCCACTGCAACATTTAGCAGGTGCTAAAACCAAAATTTACTGCAGTTCACATGGATTTGGCAGCAGTTTGGAATCTCACCCTAGATGATGGCATGCTAATCCAGAGTAACCCAACTGAGATAGCTTGCAGTGTCCTCTGTGTGCATGTGATGGGTATAGTTCCAGACTATGGCTTGTGATATGCGTCCACACAATCCTGTTCTTTCTTTTCAAGTCAGACTTAAACTTCCTACTTCAATTAAAAACAAAAACAGAAGGGGAAGGGGAAGGGGAAGGGGAAGG
>PTEX01000026.1:5378676-5519965 GCA_003342815.1 Eudromia elegans
GGTAATATGAACAAACATGAAATCAGCATGTTAGTGAAGACTTCCTTGTGGCTATTAAATGATCCTGAAGAGTCTGGTACATTTAAATGGGGACTGTTGTGAGAAGATTTTCCTTTTTGCTGATGTCGTTTGTGTTTCTGTATTACACTAAGATTTCTAATGTGTTCATCCTGACCTAGAAAATACAACTTGTACCCAGCTTCATAGCCATGTATTTTAAAGATGAAATCCCATTGGACCAGGAAGTCATCTAAATAACAGCACAGGATTTGTTTCTTTCTATGCAGCGTAAATAGAGTAGGGACTTAAAAGCTGTAAATTTGCATTAGCAGTTAACAACAGCAATACAATACTTTTTTCTTCTTCTTAACATACCACAAGCTCAAAACCTCTCTATTTCCTGGGCTGCTGTACAGAAAACTTATGCATCCATAATTTGAGTAAACTATCATCTAATTAAACAATTTAGATTGAATATGCTAATGTAAAGGATCATAAAAAAAGAATAATTACAAAGGGACTTCAAGAGGATAATTACAAATTGGGAATGTTGAATCTGAATAAAATTCTTACTTTCTTTAATTACTGAAAACTCATCTAAACCAGGGATTTAGAATATCTTTATTTAAGCATTGTGCACAATGAAAGCTGCTCCAGACCTCTGAAAAATATTAATTTGATCATGTATTTGTTAACAAATTTAAAACCTATGAGCTTTAGGGAAAAAAATAAAGGAAAAGAGAAAGGGGAAAGGGAAGGAAAGGGAAAAGGGGAAAGGGAAGGAAAGGGAGAAAGGGGAAGGGGGAAAGGATGAACTATAAAGAAAAGAAAAAATCCAGCAATGCTCCTTTTCCAGAGAGCTGATGTTAGGTTATCAACACTATTTCTTACTCCAGCAGCAGGGTAGCTCACGCCTTCATCGGCATCACACTCCCAAAGCCGACAGAAAGGGAGTTTAGCTTACCCAAAGAGACTTAACACAGTCATATTAAAAATATTCAGGCTTCTTAAGAAGGAGAAACACAATCAAACATACCAGGTCTGCATACCATTTAGTTGCATGCACACCTGTGCAGAGGTATAGGTATATGCAGAGGGTTTGAGCACAGGGCTTGCAGTAAGCTCCCCCCCCACTTCCTACAGCTTTAGGGCCTTCGGCATTTTCCTCATGTGGTGAGCTGTTTGCTAAGACAAGACTTGTCTTTGCTTTTCCTTTATTCTTCTCATAGGATTGCTGAACATTTAAAAATATTTTCACAATCCCACCTTTCAATAGAACAATTACATCAGCATATCAAGCAGTAGGTCTAACAAATATTGTCACTCAGCCTTTGATCAAAGGGCTTGATGATTTACAAGGCCTTGTGGTTTAATCATGCCAGTAAGCAAGACCATTTTGCAGAAGAAAATGCACTGTCCGTAACATATATGTACATAATAAAACATGTATCAGGCACAACTGGGAGAAGCAGTTTATAAGCAGACTGTCGTCTTGATTTTTATGTGGTTTTATTAAAATGACTCAAATATTTAACAAGCATTTTTAGAGGACTCACTTCTAATCTAAAAGATTGAGAAAGCTGTTGCTTCATTTCATCATAGAAATACACAAGAAAATCGGCAAAAAAATATTTGATACATTATTTTTCCAACAGAAAAATCAGAAAAGATTGTTTACTTTAAGTTGAGGTTCCTGGTTCTTTAATCATGGAGAAGAAAAAGAAAAAAAGAGAGACATAAAACTTTCCTTTTTTATTCACCCTAAAGCACAGATGAACTAGAGCAATTCTGAGCAATTTCAGCATGAAAGAAAAGTGATCTGAAAAAGAAAACCTGAAAAATGCCTGTTCATCAGACCGTTAGAATTTGTAGCCAAATATATAGAGGTTACAAAGCATCCAGGTTGGGGCTCACAAGTACTGAAAGAATCTAGTCACAGATGAGCTCAGACTATAAAAGACAGAAAAAAAAATGGTATAACAGAGGCCATTTGTACCCCAGGATGATTTCAGGATATTAACAATTAATCCATCCCTGAGAGTCAGAGACTAAAAGAAGAGAGCTGTGTATGTTAGTAGGGGAAATTTAAGACATCTGCACAAGATCTATATTTCCAAGGAAAAATATCATGATTTACAGTTTTTAGAAGAGTTTTAATTTCCTTTCTGTGTATCATTATATATGTTTGCTAGTTCCATCTACAGTGTTTCAGGCTTCAGGCACTGAGTTGTAGATTCTGGAGTTTAGTGAAAGATGACTGCTGAAAGCTGAAGAGATATGCATAAAACCATAAGGGAAGTGATCAAAGAAGCAATGGCATTGAGCTGACTAGTAAGCAGAGCATTCAACCTGCTGCACTTGGGATATGTGCATTACGCAGTTTGTTTTGCTGTTGAAACCTTTCAGTAGGACACTGAATAGAAAACTTTCCTATGCTCCCTGAAATGAGAAGATATTCTGTATGAATGCAATAAACATCTAGACTGCCTGGGTTTGGACCAGAAGCTGTAGTGCATTTTTCTTTCATCAAATGAAGCAAAAGCACACATGGAAAGTTAAGGGATGCATCAGGATAACAGTGCAGACTTCAGTAGGTGTGTGCAGAACAACACAACCCTTTGGAGTCAGGCTGCATTCCCAAAGAGGAGACATGAACTTAGAGAAAACAGCAGTAAACTTCAAGAACAGGACAGAGCTTGATAGTAGAAATCTAGCTGCAATCTAACTGCATAGAAAATAAGGTACCCACAAGGCTGCATTTACTATTATTCCACAGCTATTGTAATTTGCAAGGCCTGAGATAACAGAGAGAGGTAGTCTGCTGAGCACAACTGAAGAGGCGTCTAACATCAGTACAAATTAAGCAATCGCACTCAGCCACCTTACAATTCTCTGGCTTTATTTTACCTTATTTACCTCTGTTTCACAGCTGCATTTTTCCAGACAGAGATTCTTTCCTTCCTTTATGAATGCAGGAATTGAAAATTGAGCCAATCTTTAAGGCGTCTGGGTTGCAACGCAGTCCTGTGTGAGCTGCTGAACAAAGGCTCGGGATGACTCAGATGTGCCTTCATTTAATGGCACCACACTGTTTTCACCTGCCCGATTATCCAGCACTCAAGGGGAAGGCACTGAAGCTTCCTAATTGGCAGAATTTACGGCAACTTTTTCCCTTTGAGGAAAGTTGCCCTCTGAGGCATGGACTTAAACAGACTCTTCAGAAGATACAACAGCACAACCCAGTATAGCAATGTCTCATCCTAGTTTTCCAACCACAGATACGATATGTATTCTTAATAGATTAGACAAGACTTCTTTCTGTGAGTTTCAATAACTTCTTAGAAATATATATCCACTAGATGGTCTGTAATTTCAGCTATGGGCTTATTTTCTATTCCTAGCACACAGCTGCTTCACAAATTCACAAACTTCACAAGCTGCTTGCCATGGCTGCTAATGCTAACCTAAAACTTCTATTAATGTGAACTAATGATAACTTCTGTTCTGTAAGCTCAGATTTGATGCTACAATTTTCATGAAAGAGCAGGAAAAGTGTGAATGTCCCCTCTTATAAAACCAAAAAATATTTAGTGCAGAAATTAATATTCTCTCATTCACTTGGACATACACTGCAGGCATAGATTGCAATTAGACTGCAAGCCCTGTGAACCCAAGGTCCTTCACCAATGTCCATCCCAAGAAACAACAGATGGGCAGAAAAAGACTGTTAGACTGTAAGGTAATGAAGAATATCTGAGACACAAGTCCACAGAGCACAGCTTGACAAAGAATCAGAAATCAAAAACATAGAAGTTCAATTGACTTATTCATGCAGAATTTTGTAACCCAATCCAAATCTTCACACAAGCAGATTTTTAAATATATTTTTTTTTCTTCAATCTAAAATGAAGAAACCAAAATCCAAGGTGACCAGACCCTTTGCAGTCTAGTTGGAGTTCACATTTCCTGTAGTTCAGAAAAGATCCTAACATTTAAAAGCACCAACATCATCTTCCTAAAGTGCAGGGGGCTTGAATCTCAAGGAAATGTAGCTATCTAAGTGTTCTAGGAAAGAAGAACCCTCAGGAATCTTGACTATGTTTATACCATTTACAGATTACCTAATTCACCATTAGATCACTATTTTTACACAATCAGTCCTCAGCTGAAACCATACAGCTGTTAACATGAATGCCAAAATAATAAAAGCAGCATTTTAGACCAGGATGCTGCTGATCAAACACAGGCACACAAGTCTGACTCTTGTCAGACTGTACCAGTTTGTGAATTTTGAGACTCTATTCTCTGCTTCCACTTCACCATTCACAACTTTACCCAAGGCAGAGAAAACATAAGCTGAGTGAATTGCAGTGCATTCTGCTGCTCTGAAAAAAAAAAGAAAATTGCTACTGTACATTTTAATATACTGGATGATCTAGTTTTGATCTTAAATAGGAAAGTATTTAGGAAAAAGAGAAGGGAAATTTTGCTATAAAAGAAGCATGGCATATTGAAGTGATTAAGTTCTTTACTGAATAACAATTCTGAAATCTCTTCAGGAACCTATAGGAATGTTAAATTCGTTAATTTACCCTGAGACTGCTTGTTGCACAACATTTGTTGCTGTTACTTTTTTGTAGAAACACATTTTGTGTCCACATTTACAGTAGACAATTCGTTGGTTTTGCTTTGTTTTGATCTCTAGATTTGCTGCAGCTCTGATAAAACAGCACCAAATAAATCAAGTAGCTCTAAGTTTATAGCATACCAAAATCACAGGTATTTTTTTTTTTAAAAGGTGTTTCATTATTAGTGTCTGAACTCAAATTATCATGTTTTCTAATACATAGAACTAAAATAACTACAAGTTGTTGCACCAAAAAAAAGAATTTTGCAGTTCTACTCCCAAAGGCATACAGAATGTAATGAATGCATACAGAATGAAAGTAGGGTACAGTTGCAATACAAGATGGAAATGTGAATGCCACATGCATAGACACAATTAAGCTAACCAGGAGCAGAACAACCAAAGGAGAGAGACCTCAGCACCTTTTTACACCTACCTGTGTAGGTGTAAAAATCATTGCTACCACCATCCAACTGACCAGATGTATTAACTAAAATATGCCTAAAGATGCTACAGTCTTGTTGTTTGGAAGGCATATCCTGAAACTAGACTTGAATCCTAGAAGAAGCCTTGCTACTTATTCCTATTGCCATACACATACTCTTAGCCTTTCACTTCGGAATGCACAGGCCAATGTACATGGACTGTCAAACAGAAATGGCGAGCAATACAGGTCTTACTTGTGATATTAAATGGGTATGCTGCCTTTTTTTTCTTTTGGTGCGTAAGAGCAGAATACCCATTTACCTGCTGCTCCGAGGGACAACAAAATTTCTTGGACCAACCTTAGCATATAAAGATCTCTGTCCCTTTTCCAGGGTCCAGCTCTCCCCAAGTGACATCCACATTTTTCTTCTCTGTATTAGCTCTTCTGTATGGATTAAAGTCTTTTGGGTTGCACTTTGTCTTCCTGGATCTCAAACTAAAATCAGCTAGTGACAAAATTGAAGAGTTTTGCTTCCTCAGGACCATTTTGTTGTTGCTGTGAGGAAAATGATGAAAAATTTACCAATGTGCTCTCCCAGCAAAAAAAACCCTTCCAGCTCTGCTGCTGCTGCTGACAAGCAGCACAAATAGGCACCTTCCCGATCCAGATTGGATTCAATTGACCTTTACTCAGGCTTCCAGCTGGAATGGGGACAGGCCCTTTACAGCTTTTCCAAAGAGGATCCTGCCAGCACTGATCACCAGACACATCTCAACTGTGCAGAGTCTGCCCCAAGAAATGCATCTTTTGGACAGGGAATGCTGTTAACACAAAGAGTAGGACATAAATCTTAAATCAATGACTCTGGCCCTTGAGGCCTTGCAGTGTTGCAGCAGCTCCCTGCCGTGAAGGAGTTAATGCAGGTGCAGGTTTGGTGGCGGCTTCTGGGCGCGGGGTGACGTGAGCTGGGGCGGCTCCTGGCTGAGCAGGGCTGCGGTGGGGCCGGCGCCTCCTTCCCTGCTCTGACGCACTTCGTCTCCGTTTTCCCATTTCTTCAGGCCACCTGCTGTCTTATCTAATTCCATAGTTAGCAAAGCACTTGGAGGAGAGGTGGGGATCAAATGCTGTACCTGCTTGGAGTGGGAGAGGATCTGAAACTAATACTGTTATCAAAGTTAGGCTGTATGTACGCTATCCCCTTCTAGGTATAAGCACACAACTTATAAACTAAGCCTAATGCACTGACAAGGAGTTATAAAATACGATCATCAGAGGAGGATTCTGTAAGTTTCCCTTCCTTCTCCATATTCCACAAGTTCAGTGGCAAAATCTCTCACCTCATGCTATTCTTCTACATTCTTAGTAATGCGTGGATGCTTGGTAATGACACTAGAAGAAATCTTGCTCCCAGATTAGCACTGCAGGAGCACCTATCTGCAATGCAGATCCCTGCTGCTGTTCAGTACATGATATCCACAAATGTCTGAGAATAAAAAAAAAAAAAAGGAAAAAAGAAAAGAAAGAAGGAAGAAAGAAAACAGCTATATTAGTTACTTTTTTATCCATGAGTTTTAACCATTTAGTAAATCTTAACCATCTAATCATATTTAGTATATAAACTCAAAATAAGCAAATGATTTTTGCATCACAATTAGTGAGAATGAAGAGCTCATAGCACTTCAGTACTGTAGCACAGCTGATGGATGGTTATTTGTTGAAGCATGGAAACTCCTACACTTCTGGGCATCTGCCCATGCCCTGGCAATCCAGACTAAATTCCACTCCTAGTTCTCCCACAGGAACTGGTGTTTGACCTGAAGCAAGGTACTTCATCTCTTTGCTTCCATTATCACTACCCCTCATCCCCTGGGCTTTACTTGTCATTTTTTTTTATAGTGCCAATAGTTCAGATAGGCATAGGTCTAAAACTACAGGCCTTTTTTATTAATGACAACACAACAGGTCTAAATATTTTTGGAATATTTGTTACGCAAATGATTTTTTTTCTGTTTCTGTAAAATGACAGACAGAAAGATAAAGAGACAGTGAATCTGAGGTAGTCCTGGCAGTGAAACTGACAGTTCCTGACTTACTTCCTACACGCTGTCCACTCAGTAATACACCCTGAAGCTTTAGTGGTTATCACCCATCTCCAGAGGAATTTTCATATGTTTCAGAGTAGGCTTGTTCATGATAAAAACTGCCAAATGCTTATTTATGCTTTTTTTAATATTTTCTTTTACAGAGTTTAACACCATGATAAAACATGGAAATAGAAATACTAAATCCCTACTGTTTTTTAACTTCTCCTCTCTGCTCAGCAAATTATGTACCATTCCTGAGGACAAACCATGAAGGGCAATAAGATATTTATGCTCCTTAGCTGTTAGACCTTTCGTGGTATCACAACAGCAATACAACAGCACAATAACAACAACAACAGCATCAATAACAGCAGGAAAAAGAAGTGTTAAACAGCTCCTGTCCTCTCTTGCTGCCTTATTCCATGAAGGAAAACAAGAAGTGTATGTGCATTTACAGGTGCCACTAAGGTTTTCCTGCAGTTTCACAGAATATGGCCAGAAGGGAACACTGTGACCTCCTTTGCAACAGAGGCAACAGAATTAATTGCTGTATGAGCTAGAGCATGTCTGTCAAAAACAAAACCAGTTCTGCTGAAAAATGGCAACAGTTAGGAATTCAGCCCCACTGTTTGTAAGCCACCTAAATGGCTAATTATCTTTGCTTGATGCTGCCTTTAATTGATATAAATATTGCCTTTAGCTAATACAGTGCTAAATTTAGAAAGAAAAAGGACTGCTATTTACCTGATTAACACACTGTCCGAGCAGGTCCATTCTGAGACCAAAATTCTTCCTTAAGCTCTGGCTTAAGAAAAAAATGTCTTTACTTGGAAATACCTCCTTATTATGGGAAAGCACATTGCATAAATGCAAAAAATCTTATTAATGACAACCGTGCTGACTTTTTGGCCTTGAAAACACATTTTCTTTCTAGTATGTGAAGACCATGAAGATGCAATGGATGGTATTTCCCAGGACAGTGGGCAGGATAATGTTTGTCAGTTGTCCCATCAGTTGTGATCACTTAATGTAGCATAGGCATGGATGGCAGAGACTATTGACATGGAAATATAATAAAATCACATGGGTAGGGGATATCAAGAACAATAATGGTTTGTAAGAGAAGCTTAATGAAGGAAGCTTTTCAGATTTGTATTCAAGACAGTGGTCAGTTCATGAAGAGCATAGTCAGCCATGTTGGGAGAAGAGATAAAGCAGAGGCATTCTGATGCTGTGACACTGTTCCTGTGTGCTGCAGAGCCACAGGTTCTTCCGTCCGAACCTTTCGTGGTAGATGGAAAGTATCATGAAATTGCTGTTGAACCTTTTGCTTGAGGGGGAACGTGGTGAAGCTGTAAGTGAGGTTTTTGTCATCCCTTTCTCTAAACACCAGCTCGTGAGGCCACACAGCCTCACTGGAGAGCCAGGACTGACCTTGGCACTTCAGTCTTCCCCAGCCTCTCATCACCATGCTGTTCCCTTCCAATATCCTCAGAGATCTCCAGCCACAGGACACAGAGAGTCTGGAAGAGGGCACGCTAAACACAGGGACAGAAGGTAACACAAGGCTATTTCATGGACACTTTAACAGACTCGTCACCTAATTATTTTTTGTCATTTGCTCTGGCATTCATTTGATTTGCGATAATAAGTGGTAGAACACTCACTGAGACTGTAGATATACATGAAATCTATTACAAAGAAATCATTTTGTGCAAAAAAATCAGGAATTTAATGTTCTTGGCCTTGGTAGATATGTGTATTCATAAAACAAAGTGTTGAAATATCCCTAAAGAAGATAGAGATATTGCTCTGTTTCCAATTGCATTAAATATCATGAAATCATGTTCTTAGGCTGCAATGATAAAAGCATGGGATATATAAAGCTGCAATATCTATAACCCAAGCAGGCCATTCAATTATCAAACAGCAAAGGATTGGGGCAGGTTTCACAGCACTCAGCACATGTATTCACATTGCAAAAAGTCAGTTACTGTCAAAGGTAGAAGATGAGAAAAAACATAAGTTTTCCACCTTGAGCGTGCAGAAGCAGAGGCATCTTGACCTCCTGATCAGAAAAGGGCTGTGCAGAGAATCAAAAACAGGAAGGTGATGGAAGCCGGGAAATGAAAGAGATTTTAGAGATTTGTACCAGACAGGCCATGATAACAGAGCACATAAATCCTCTGCTTTTCAGAAACAACTCCTTCTTTCTTAGTGCAATTCCTCTTTCCAGTAAATGTGTTGGAGGGAGAGAACCCCACAGAAATACTCCTAGCAGGATTTTGTAGATAGTGTCTGACCCTATCTGAGGATAACACACAGTAACTGTAGTTCAATCACTTTCTATTACTTGCCAATTTACTGTATTGGGCAACACGGCTGAGTCACCTGAGAGCTTCCACCTCCTTCCATCAGGGTGTCCCAGCCTGTCCCAGGTTCCTGTGCTGGGGAGGGACTAAGGCTCTCCCACAAAAGCCTCGCCTCGTCAGGGTCACACGTGGTTTTGTCACAGCAGCTGAACAACAGCATCCCAGGGCAAAACCCTGCCCCATCCTTGAAACAACAGGCAGTGGCACAAACCCTGTCATAGGAGAAATATTTGTCCTTGACTATTTTTAAGTTGACTTCATCTTCTTGCTTTTAATCGCCCTTTGCAAACGTGATTTGAATACTCTCCCTAGCCTTTTTCTTTTTTAGAATAATTTTTATAACTATCCTTTTCCTGATTTTTCCTATCAGGATTACCTGGGCAAAGGGCAACAGCACCGCTCCAGCTGGGTGCCTGCAAAGTGGAAATGTGCTATCCTTCATCATGATGCTGCTTACTACAAGATGGTGGCTCAAACTTGGCTGTGGACCAACATTTGAGCAAGAAGATGACATTCTGGTGCAAAGGCAATAGATGCACATAGATAAATTGATCAGTTAGTCCTAGCAGGATGCAAAGCTCTCTGGGATAGCAACTGGAAGTTGGTCAATTTAATGTGAAGTAGAGATGTGTCCAAGTGAACGCTAGGCCCCATTAACTTAATACGCTGTCAAGTTAACACCCTTTGCAGTAGAATATAGGAAACACATTATCTGGCCAGTTAATTCACCTAAAGAGCTGCAGCAAGTAAAGGCAAGAATTTGTAAAACAAATAAATGCAGTTTAGCGTGAATTAACCCTTAAATCCTACCTGGGATATTCTTTACACAAATCGATTTGCCAAAACTGCTAATTACTAATATATGAGGAAATACGTTAGTAATCCATTTGTTCAGATTATTACATTTTCTAATACTGCTAAACACAATAATCAGATTTCAAAATGGCATCAGTTGAAAAACACAGTGCAGTTAACTTTTTCTGATGTTTTTACCAGAGATTTTTTTCCTTTCTTCTTTACAATCAGTTTCCAAGATAATTGTGCTTGCCTTCACTGAAAATGATGACTGTACTTACGTATTGCCCTGTAGAAAGTGAAACTGCAGGCCTCAGTGAATTCTATCATCATTTCACCCCCTAATGAGAGAGATTGTTTGCAGGCAGATGAAATTAAATTGTAAGCTCTATTGACTTCAACAACAGGTGCCATTTGTGCAAACCCAAAGGGAACCATTCAGTTGTCAAAAAGATTTAACTCTTCCTGACACAGTGGCATCAGATAACGTCCTCTTAGTACCTGCATCTCACAAAGTCTAACCGTCTACAGTATATAATTTCATCTCTAACATCACCAGCATCATAGCTAAAAGAGCTGCATTAGATGCTAATGAAATAGCTATGCTTTCTGATTGCTGGGCTGTAGCAGGTCTGCATAGAATAAAATGAGAAAGAGAGAAATTAAGCTGAAATAAAAACAGATTCTAGAAAATAGTAAGTATTTCAGAAGCCTTCCATCTGATTTATAAAAACCCTCAATGGTGGAAAAAAACCTTCAAAACCACACTTGGTAAATTTTTGTAGGAAGAATTTCATTTACAAGTGTTCCACGCTTCCCCCATAGCCTGGGGCTATGAATGGTGGATAATTACTTGATCTGCATTTGCAGTTAAATTGAGATGATCGCTGATAAGCTCTGCAAAGGAAATCTGTGCAGAATCAAGCCTTCACTGTTCTTGAAACAGTATGGCACAGTTGTGTTCTTACAGATTAAATTAGAATTAGCTCAGTGGCTAGTTTTTGGGGCAAGTGGAAAACAGTGGCTCTAGACAGACACACTGCCCAAGCCCTGATGCTGAGTAAAACAGGAGCAGATGCTTTTTGAGTTATTTATTTCCTTCCTTAATGCTGTGTCTTTCCCTGACATAAGAATTCTGTTCTTGTCAGATACAGAGTCAATCATTGCTATCTAGCAAGAGAATCCTCTCTGTTTCTGGATATAATTTGATATTTCAGTGATGTGAAGAACAATTAAATACTTAAGCATTACGTAACTTCAAAAGTCTCTTTTGAGATGAAAAATATGCAAATGATAATGTCTATTATGGTTATGGCAAAATTCTTTAATTTTGACTTGAAAGCAGGGAGATTTCAAGACAGCATGATATATTTGATCCAATGAAATAATCAAACCAACTTTGTATCACTTTGGTGGCAATTTATCTTCTCTGCCTGAAGCAGAAAGATATTCCTGCTGCAATAATGGATTTATGTAGTTTCTCCCATATCTGTTTCTTTCGGTTTAAGTATTCAGAAATGTGAAGTCCTTTAGCGGGTAACAGCTCCAGGCATGTAGCAGATAGGAGCCTTGCAGGAGATGAAGCTTAGACCATTTCCTCCACGAACGGGGTTTCAGGGCTCCACATCCACCCTCCCGGTCCCCCGGTGAGCCCTCGGATTTACCTCGCCACGACGCGGGTGCCGAAAGAGAAGGAGAAAGAGAAGGGCGGCACAGGGCCACGTCACGCAGGTTTAATGCCCGGACCACGGGGCGCGCGCGCAGCAGCCCCACGGCCGGATTTGCTGCCCGCGGGGGTTGGTTGGCAGGCTCCGTCTGAGCACGGCCGGCGCCGCGGGACGCATCCCGGCGCGGCACCTGTAGGGATAATGCCTGTTTGTGTCGAGCGAGGCGGGAAATGTGCTAATAACGCCTCTGACATTTAATGATGCTGCTCTCATTTCTGAACACATCATTGCACAGATATTGAATCCATTCATTTTGGTAATAGACTCAGAGTCGCAGAGTTTCTGCTTTAATAAATAAATAAACCTGAACAACAAATGCTTTTTTTTTCTTTTGAGGGAAAGGAGCAGACATAGCCCCCCTTCCCCCTTATACTGGAAGCGTTTGCATTTCATGAGTTTTTCTCTTCTGTGTGTGTTTCCATATGTCTCTTTGAAAATCTAATTTCATTTTCCTATTCTTGTCTGCAGCTTTTTCAATTTTCAGATCAAGCTGCATATTACTCTTTGTCAGACTGGTTATGCCAAAATGAATGCTAAATCTTAAATATATTACCCATGTTTTCCAACTTGCCTGGAAAAGCTTTGGTTTACATTTTCTTTTTCAAAGTTGTAGCATTTTTTCTTATCAAACCAATTATATTTTGTAATTATATTTTGCTAGCTTGTAAGTAAAAAAAAAGGCAGATTGAAATTAAATCGAATTATCTGTAAAAGCTGCATGAAAATTTTTGGGTTTTGCCAAGGTTTTCTTATGTCTTACAGAGCCCTGCTATGACCTTTACCACCTTTATTTCCCCAATTTCAGTTCTTTGTGCTTTTATGCAAAGTAAAACAACTAAAAGTATTCGGACAAAATTTAGTCTGACACTTTTGAGGGATTTGAGGGTCACAAAAAAAGTCAGGAAACACACCAAAATTCAGGTCTGGACCTTCCTCTTAATTCAGGTGTGTTTTTTGGTCAGTGCCTCCTCCCCTGACTCTTGTGAAGGTGCACGTGGAGCTGAGCTGTGTGCAGAGGGCCACCATACGCAGGTCATGACAGTGCTACCAAAAGGAAACATGTTGTCTCAGTTGCGGAGGGCACCCTAAATCCTGCTTGCAACTTCTGCAAACTCCAAAGATCCTCTGGCATTTTTTTCAGTCATATTCTGCTAAGTATCTTCCAAATCTTAGATAAAGCAGGTGTTTTGTGGCTTGTTTCATTACTCCAGACAGCTCAGAGTGAGCAGAGAAATAGGAATGAGAGGCAATAGGATACACAGTACATCATATCTGCTCCATAAACCCCAAGAATGCTCAGACTGCACAGCAGGGCTGACATTTTAGATATTTTTAAATTGGACATAACGGTCTCTCCACATATCTTCCTGTAGAAATGCGGCTCAGTGTGAAAGGAGAAGAGGTTGCTCCAGCTCCTCAGTGGCCATGACCACGAGCAGCAAACCTCCATCTCTCTCTGTGTAGTTACTGGCTTCCGTCGTTCTTCCTATCGACGCCTGACTTCTTTCCCATCACATCACATTTTCCTTTGCTGAACTCCCTGCCCCGGCGGAGGAAACTGCATACTGTCTGAACAGCAAGAGGTACTAAAACAGAAAAGAGGGCATGGCCTTACTGGGCTTTTGCCAAATTCAGCCACTTCCTTATGATTTTTTGAGCAACAGTTTCTTCATTTTTCATAACTGATAAATAGTAAGATGTTTCATCCGGAAGGTTATAAGCTATTAATGAAGACACTTGAAGCAAAGCATGCTCATAAAATGAGTATAAAAGGAGCTTACTGATGAATATAAAGGATGGGATAAAAGTTGGGTCAGCTATGTAATGCCACCACATCATTGACCATCCTATGTCACTTAGGTGTTTTATGTCTGCAGGCTTGTGTGACCAGAGCTTTGGGGCAGTGAGTGGTAAGGGAAGTCCTGTGGGTTTTTGCAACAAGGAAGGTAGAACTTTCCTGATTTGCCCTCTTTTCAGGAGCTTGACCTAGTCCCTCTGCTGTGGGTTCTACCAGTTGACCCCATTAGTTTCTGTAGTCCTTTTTCTCCAAGGAAGCTCTGTCACACAATGATGCAGACAGTAACATAAAGTGCAATGTGCTGTGCAATGTCGAGGATGGTTATGTATGCAAATCTTGCTCACGAAATCTCAGAATAGGAACTTTCCTGGTGCTTTTAGAGTTAGGTACCCACATGCTTTGAGGAGCTTCAGGACTAAGCAGCAGCTACAGATTTCACTTTTGGATTTAGATCCTTAAGGTGGCAGACAACTAAAGCCCTTTACGGATCTATCTTGATTTAGGTCTCTCCATCAGTTTCCCATCTACACAGAGGAAACTATAGCAGGGTTGCTGTATGGATTTCCTGTGAAAATAGGTGGGTTAGAGATTAGAAACCTCTCATATAATCCATCAGCATGTGAGTGTCATGGATAGATGTGAAAAACAATTGTAAACATCTTCTGAGCAAGCGATTTATATCTCCAATCACACAGGACCTAATATTCACAGGGTTGATGAGCCAGCTCGTAACAAACAATAAAAATGGGTATCTCATTCCATTTTTCTCTTGTTGAAGGCACTTTTTTGCCTCCTTTCACTTGATATCAATGAGCAGGTCTCACACACAGCTGAAACAACGCTAGATTTGAAAGATGCACAAACACTGGTATCATCAAACACATTAGCAGCTATGAAATACAAACCAAGTCTCAGCCAACAGCTGCAGTTATTTTACCCAGTTCAGTGGAAAGGCCAAGAATAATAAAGCAGCTCAACCTAAATCCTGAATGTGGCAGGAGGCAGACGATGACACAAGATCTCCTTGTAACACAAATTACCAGCCTTTACAGTAGTTCCCATATGAAAAATAGCCAGAACCTGAGTAGCAGCACTTTTTTCCTGTGCTTGTAGAGCCCTTGAACCAAAAGCTGCAAAGCGTCACCAGAACTCTCAAAATAAAATCCTATTTTTAGCTAATTTTAGGCAGGAACCCATTTCAAAAAAAGCTTGATTTATATTCTTTGTAATAGGACTCCAATTTAATTTTTCATGATATTAC
The DNA here is from genome assembly GCA_003342815.1 of Eudromia elegans. NCBI lineage: Eukaryota > Metazoa > Chordata > Aves > Tinamiformes > Tinamidae > Eudromia > Eudromia elegans. The sequence continues at coordinate 5,393,768 of PTEX01000026.1, forward strand.
TATCTGTGTGCATATGAAACTGTTCTCAGCTGTCAAGTTTGGCATGGCACTCACAGAGATCATTCAACATGAATGAAGTGAAAACTCCCTCCTGCCTGCTTTAACTGAGCACAAGCAGCAGTGAAATGACTTCATTCTGAAAAGAAAATCTGCTCTCTGAAGAAGACAAAAATTAAAGAACTGATTATTACAGAGTGGTTACTTAGCCCATAAAAAGAAAAATAGAATGACAATCACATAAAATTACCACAGTTCAGCAATTGTCTTGGTTTTCCTTTTGTTCTACTAGAGACAGAATTTAACTTGCTCCTAAACTTACATATGCCTACAAAATATATATTAAACTAACCAAAAAGATGAGACTGTCAGCTCTCAATAGAAAGTCAATATTTAAGTGTATATCCCCAAGTTCTGAAAGATGTTTGTTAGTCAGCATATCAGAGTGGTAGAAACCTGGCAATATCGCACTGACTGTTCTGTTCTCAAAAATGTGTTTTCTTATATACAAGAGAAATCCAAACCATTATCAGTGTATAAATAAGGCACACCAGCAGGATCTTCAGTCCATCTGTGAACTTCTGATATTTCCTCTATTTTTTTTTTCAGCTTTAAGTAACTTTCTACAGCCAGTCAAGCAGACTTGACAAATATGAAAATGCCTGCATGCCAAAATTAATGCCCAAATCCCCAAGCTATAACATCAGCATGACTTTAAAGGAATGGCGACATTTGTTTCATATAATAAAACAAAAAGATATCTCCTGCCTAGTCTACCATGATGTGAACCAATAATGCACTAAGAGCATTTACAGACCAACTACAGAGAGAATCTCTCTTTAGAGTAAGTGCCTGGTTGTTCAAAAAGATGCTCTTGTATGTGGACTTCCATTTCTCTACTTATTTTAATCTATATGCGCCCTAACGTACATCCTTATTTATGAAGTGAACCGGCATGATTATTTTGGCATTTTGGGAGAATGCAGCTTTACGGGCTGGACAGCTCATTTCTTACAAGGGTGAGGTGGGGGCAGTGCTACCTTGAGGCTCGTGCCAATGCCCTTGCATGGCCGTCCCTGAAGAGGCGGTGGTTGTGCCCTACCGGTACGCCCGCGTCACAGTACGGCTTGGAGCAACAGTAACACCACGGACAGGCCAGGGGCTGAACACACACGATTGCCAGGATTTTGCAAGGAGGACGAAGGAGCAAGTCACCGTCCCTCTCCGTGTTCATCAAAAACCACACTATTCATCAAAATCTCCTGAGCAGCCCATGGTGCTGCATGGCCCTCCCTCAGCTAGCAGGACACAGACATTTCAAACCTTGTTTCCCTAAACTCCATCATTCTTCAAAGGGCAAGATTATTGCCTGATGACCAAATAAATGTGGTCACAGACATTAGAGTTTTCTAAAACTAAAGAAGTACATTTGAATCCAATTTGTGCAATTTCACCTAGGTAGTTGCCCTCACTTCTCAACCTTGTTCCTCAGCCTCCTCTGACGTATTATGCAGGTTTTTAAAACATTAGCACTGGTGCTTGCTGGAAAACTGATTTCCATTCTTACAGAAGCTGCATTGTCACAACCTCAGCTTCACAGGGAGCTCCTCCATACCTCCCTCCATGCTCTCCCCATCCCACCTACACGGGCAGTTCTCCAGCTGGAAGGAGCTCAGGCAGATGTGACACCCGGAAAACTAAACGTTGGTCTCAGGCTGTGCAGCCCCCAAAGATGAAAACCCCTTGAGTCTTGACTGGCTTGACAAGAAGCGGGGGGCACTGTTGAGTTCTGTAGCCCCAGGAGCTCACCCACCTTCCTGTTCTCATCTGTCTGCGGTGTTGGTGTGATGGTTCTGGTGCATTGCTCTTTCAGATTGATTGTGCTGGTATCTCTTTTTCAAAGGAGCAAAATCACTGCTGGTAGCTCACTGCTTAGCAGGAGATACCTTACCTGCTGTACCTAGCTGCGTAACTTCATGCAGTTTACTACAGTTTGAACTTCTAGGTGTTGCTTGGAGAGTGTATATGGTTTATAGAGATAGCTGCTTTTTGTGAAGCCTCTGCAGTGCCCTAAATGTAACTTGGAACTGCTCTTTTATTTTACTTTTATTGTTTTTCCTCAATATAAAGCAAGAGGCATTGAGGATAAAAAGAACACATTTGATATATTTATGTATGGAAAACATTCAAACTGCCTACTAATAATAAACTCACTAATGCTCAATATTTTTAATCTATACTTGTTAAAATGAAATGTCTCCAGTTTCAAGGTTCCACAAAAATCTCCTCAATTGTAAGTTTCAAATTTGAGAAAAAGATGATTTTTTTGACATATTGATGTAACTCTGAAAACATTGCACTTCTGGATTTTTTTTTAATACCCCACATACTTGCATAATTAGATGCAAATGTTTCTTAAAGAAAGAGCTCATTTTGGAAGTCAATAAGACTCAGGCACCCAGGAGCAGTGCCTTTTAACCACTTCCCATTTATCTCTTTATCTGCCTCCTATCTTTTTTAAATGCGTCTTTTATGCCTCTTCTATCTTTCCTATCACTCCTGTCTTTTTTAAAGTCTATTTTAACAATATTTTATACTCTACATGATGAAATATTCTTAGATAGCTTTATTATACATACCTTTAAATGTGCTTAGCTATTTCATTTGTTTTGTTTGTCAAACAGTTATATCTTTCCTGAATTTTCAGTGACATTAAAGTGTTATTAGTCTCGGAGAATAACCTGATTCAAAATGTACCATTATTTGTTCACTAGTACCCTTGACAGTAGTTTGTTACCATTAAAGCAGTATTGGGAATAGATTTCTGTAGTTAATTGTATTTCCTTTCCCATCTCTGCTGCCATAGGGTGAAATTATTATTATAGGCACTATAAAATCAGTTGTTATATCAGTTTGCTTGTTTTGGGGAAGTGGGGGTGGTGGGAAAGGGGGTGAGCGTATAAATAATAGTAAATCTGATGTCCTGGGCCAAAGGCTTATAAAACATAAGATTTTTTTCCAGTGAAGGACAGTTCAACATACATCGCAGAAAATGTTAGGCAATTTGCAGAATTAAATGTAGCATCCAAGACGAATTATCTTGTCCCATTTCATGCACATAGCACTTTTTGACAGTAATGAATGTTACGATATGCATACAGAAAAGAGAATAAGAAAGAAGCACTTATAAATCAGTGTATGGTAATCGCTTAAAAAGAGACAAGAAAAAAAGAAGTATGTAGAGATATGCTGAGCAGGCACTGTTAAGTCCAAGTAAAGCAGAGTCACAAGATGATCTGATAGTGTAAAATCAAATATTGATAGTACAAATGCAAGCATGGGAAGATGATAATGCCAAACCGAAGACAATCCATCAAAAGAACAGAAGCCACAGAGCATCAGATAGGAGAGAAGAAAAGGGGGCTGTGACAGTGCAAGCAGAAAGCTCCATGGGAACAGAGGCCCCTCAACCTCAGCACTTCCCGTGAGCCAGAACATTTCCTGAGACTGCAGGATTTGACAGAAGTCTAAACTGCAGCTGCTTTTGCAGTTCTGCCCAGCACCTGAGGTCAACAATCTGGGATAACTAGTGAGTTGTTGGCCAATGCTTTTGTAATAAGCCCCATAATAATTCTGATTTGAAGCTAGCGAATGATGTCCATAATTGAAGTCTTTTTTAATGCTCCCACAACAAGACTCCATGAACTACAACCAAGAATCTCATACTATGAATATGGGTAACATGTGGACACCATTTTTACTTGTCTTCATGCAGCTCCATCTGAAACTGAAGTTGCAACAGTCATAGTCAAAAGCAGAGATAAAGCTCCAAAATGAAACCTTAAACCTGAAACCTGATAACCTTAAAGAAGGTGAAAGAAAGGTTTGAGTGCAATGTAATTACACCTAGCATAATAAATGGCTTTGCAGAAGAGAAACGCCTTTCTGGTGGGCTGGAAGAAATCAAGTGTTCTGTCTTATAGTTCAAACACCATCTCTAGTTCAATTAATACAATCTTTTTCAGGGAGATAGGAATGGCAAAATATCTTTTAAATGTGACTAATTCCAACAATGCAGGTAAATTTCTTGGTAAAATTCAGACACTGAATAATAAAGCTTGCTTTTCTTCTCATTCATTATGTGAAAGGATTAGCACAATAACAATGAACTTCATGCCTAAACGGAACCATTTTCTCAGCATGCTATCCTTAAATATTCCCAGGTAGCTTCTTTAAAATACTGACATGCTATTCATGGATTTTCTCTGAGACCGGGTGAATAAGCTAGACTTTCTTTAAATAAGCCACGAGACCCTGTAGTTCCTTTCTTAGAGGATTTAACCTACCTAACTCATTATACACGGACAGATATACTCCTTCCCGTTGCATTGTACTGAATCATACACTGCAGCACTACATGAACTTTAATGATGTGGTTTTATCAAAGCCACAAAACATTTAGAATTCAGACTTTTTGGAATATCTTCTAACTTCATGTTCGTGTACAAAAAGATAACAGCACACTTTTTTTTTCTTTTTTTTCCCCCCACCTTTGCAATGACAAGTGGCCATAATAAATGCTTCTAGGTTTCATGAAGCCTCGTTTCTGGTAAATCGTCTTTTCAGTGACTCTTTCACTTTTTTCTGATCTCAATGTCAGAGAGAGGTAGACAGGTTAACAGACTCGTAGCTACATAGTAAAATGGCAAAGTTAAATCTTCCCAGCAGGAGTTTTACCTTGCACAGATTCAAGTACTTCTGTTGGTGTAGCATAGCAGACTTGGGAAAAGTCTTTGAACCCACCCAATTCCAGAAGAAATTACATTTTGCATTAAGGCTTGGGTTATGCTAAATCCTAATGAGATCTATCTAAAGGCCGTGGAAATCAAGAGAACGATTTCAATGTGCTTTTGATCACTCCCATTAAAAGAATCGCTCTGTGATTTTCCAAGTCAGAGCATCTCAATAAAAACGTCTTCAGAGGATCTACTGAGCTTCCAGAGCAAAAAATGATGGAAACTCACAGAAAATAAAGCAAAATTCCCACATATGCTCCAGGATTCTTTCAAGGCATCCTGTTCAGAATACAAAACAAGGAAAAATATGCAGGGTGTTACTGCCAAGGAATTAATTGCCTTGGTAGTCCTTCTACTAAGTAGCACTGCTTCCGCACAGCCATGACCCTTGGTAAGGCTTACTTGTTTGCTTGTTGGTTCGTTTCCTTAAGAGCCGTGCTGGCTGCCAGGATGATAGTTCAGAGGAAACCCAGAGCAGTCCCATGGGGAGAAATCCAGGTAAAACCTTCTGTGCCCACTATCTTTTTGGCAGTTTATTCTGATATATCTATGGCAGATCCCAGCTGAATATCCCTCTTCTTCAATTCTCATTTGCTTTTCATGCTTGCACCACACAGCAGGGCTGTACAGCAGTAAATCAACTACAGTGACAGAGAGCCTAAAAATGAGCAGACCACAAGCCAGACAAGAGCATCTTCTTCCTAATGGTGCTTCAAACCCTCCCTGAAGTCTGAGGGTGGATCACAGAGATCAGACACACTCATCCAGGTGTCAGGACACTGACTTATTGCCTTGCCAGCTCTTGTTTTGGCACTGTATGTCATGTAGAGCTTCTCTGCTTCTTCCAAACTAGGTGATCGTCTCCACATTGTGCTTCCAGATCTGATCTGCCTAAGAATAATTCAATAACTCATTCATTTCCTTTTCAGTTTCACAGATATTTGATTTCTGCACACCCTTCACCATTTTTCATTTACTTTGATTTGTCCCCTGGGCCCATCATGTCATTGACTCTTCCCCGCCATGCCAGGTCTCCTGTCTCTGAGCCCTAGGAAGAAGCGAGGGCAGAATCTCGTCCTGGACCACTATATTTGCTCCTTTGGTTTAGCCCCTCAAAAGGGCTTCTGTCTTGTCACTTGGTTGCAGGACGAGCTGTCCTGCTGCAGGGCAAACACCAGCCCATGGCAAGAGGATGTCGCACTCACTCAGGAATGAGGTGCTTGAGACAACGGAAGGTGTGTGAAGACCTACCAGGGCTAAAGGGAAATCCTCGCTTCTATGTGGAAGGGAATAGTTTTGTATTTATGTAAAACCTGTGTCCTTACTTGTGTCTGGCTAGCCCTGTCTTCCAGTCTTTTGCAAAATCCAGTCCTGTTATATGGGGGATTAACCATCTTGCTGTAATACTGCACGTACAAACAGCAGTCCAATAATTCAGTGTCAGTGAAATTTATTTTACAGGAAGAAGAGCAGCAGCTGCATTAAAAAATAGCAACAGCACAGCATAGAGAAAGAGTAAGGCCCCTCTGACCGGGCAGCGTTGTCCATCCTGCAGCCTGCAGGTTCCATCTCAGCAAATAGACTTACCTCCACCTAAAATAAAAAAGCCAGCACAGTGAGAAGTTGTATGGACCCTAGAAAATGCAACTGCAAAAGGAGCTTGCAAGCTAACGACCTGCCTTTCAAATATGAGCAGCAAATAAATATGACCATTACCTAATCACAAAGCTATTGCTTTTCTCTGAGTGTTTTAGTGGTGCTGGACACGCAGCAAGGCACGGAGCTCTCCTCTGTCCTCCATATCCAGCTGGGGCAGTCAGTAAGTGCTTAGTACTGCCCCTCCGGATCCCTCCACATCTCTGTTATACTTGGGTTGCTTCTCTGAAGCAACCTTCTCGAGATAAACTTGCAAAACTTCCCGGCTGCTCACACAAAGCCCCGGGTCTGGTACAGCCCGGGGCGGGTGGAGGAGGAGGAGGGTTAATGAAGTGCTCTCGCTGTGTGCAGCGATGGAGCAGAGCTCGCTGCCACCAGCAAATCGCAGATCAAAACAGCCCGAGACAGGACATACGGTTGCCTAGCACGGCTTTTGCTGGAGTGTGGTCTGATAAATAGGGAGAGAGGCACAGAGGATGCATGATGTGCAGAAATAGGAATAAAGAGCCCTAAAGAAGAGGAGACTTACAGCAGAGTTAAGAAGTATTTTTCCCTTTACTTTCTCCTCCGGATAGCTCTCCCATGTGTTTCAGTGATATGCAGGCTTAGAGCAGGAAGAAAGGGAGGGGAAGGTGAGTTGTTCCTTCGTGAGAAGGCTGTAATTATGAAATAAGAAGAAAGCAGTATTTGAAAACTTAACAAAGCATATACCCATTGCTTGGCTTCAAAAACACATTCATATTTCAAGCTCCCCATCTTTATAAAATAGGGTCAGCCTGGCTGCACCTGGATAAGAAGGATAGAGATTGGTAAAAATGCTGACATTAGGTAGGGAGTTCAGGCTGGAAAATCTATATGAGCTGAAAACGCTCGCCATGGAGATTTTGGAGACTGGGATCATACTTTTACTTCACAACCAGCATTTTGAATATTCTTTTCTCAGTGTGACTGCACCAGCTTTGCCTTACCATTATCGTGTGAGTCGAGCACTACACAACCACTAGCAATGGCTTTTCTTCCGTAGCCTCTCCTCACAAGAGGCCTGTTTCTTCTGCCTTTCCTCCCATTGGCTTTGCAGTAGACCCTGCACCGAGGGCGCCCCAGTGGGCAGGAGGGCGCCAAGGCAGCTCCCGCGTGGCGTTCCCTGGCATCCCTGTGGTCTCTGACGTGGGAGAGGGGAGGCGGCGGCCGCCAGCAGACGCCGGAGCCATGCAGCAAGAAGAGCCAGTCAGCCGCAGTTACAGCTATTCTTTTGCTAAACTATTCAAATGAGAGCGTAATTATGCAAGCACAACTAATTCTGTTCATTAGAGTTCAATTAACTTCCTCTGGAATACAAGAAAGTAGCACTGTTTTAGCACAGACATATTAAAGACAAAACGCTGTTATCTCCTGACTGTTTCTCTTAGACAAAATAAGGTTCTTTTCACAAGGATTTAAGATAGAGAGATCTTCTTTGGCAAGCCAACGATGGCTAAGGAACAGCCGAATGATTATTTTAAATTAGTCCTATCATAAATAAACTTCTGATTTGCTGACAAAGTAGAAAAAACTTGATCACAGAATCCTGGTGTCTTCAGGAAGAACTGTTCAGTAAGTGTCGTTGTAATGCTATTACAACTAACCAGAGAACATTGCTTTTAGAGCACCTACCCAGCAATCAGGCACTTACACTCCACTCACCTTGGCTCATTTAGTTTAAGCTCTTTGAAAAATTCATTCTTTTTATATCATAAAATCACAGAAAATTGAGACAGAATGAAGCATGTCTCCTCCCTGAGCCGCTTCTGACAGATGTTGGTCTAAGCTGCTCTTAAAGACCTTGAAAAACAGAGATTTACAAATCTATTGCAGCACTTCTCTATCCATAACAGACTTGCCATATGATGGGAAGAGAAAAAAAGTGACTAAAATTATGCACTTCTGCAGAGCCATTAATTACTGACTTGTCTTAGCAAACTGCACTAATTTCGTCTAAAATCATCTCAATCCCTGTTACTGCCTTTAATTGGGACCTTACAATGTATTTTCAAATGTTTGAACTGTTGCTGTTATTAGTGCATGGGTAGTCAGCTAAGACAAGCCACAGCTATTCATATCCAGCCCGTCTGCTGGGAAATGTTACTCAGCCGTGTTGCCAACATTACCCATGGTTAATGGCATGGGTTTCTGTTCCTCTAGGGAACTGGGCACTTCTTTGTACTAACTTAACTTGTAAGAAACCTTCAGACTCCTGTCCTCAAGTAAATGCATCTCCCACTTTCGACAGTGTAATATCTTGCTACCCTGTGTGAAAAGCAATACAATTTTGAGTAAGAAAATATTGCTTGATGATTTTGGTTCATTGCCAAAATAGCAATAAACAAATGAAGCCATTAAAAAAGTAACAATAATTAGGAAATTAACTACCAAACAGTGTTATGTATTTCCTTACCACATGCAGAAAATATGTTGTCCCTGAAAGACTGAGGGAAAACCCAATTACTTCCTCAATAGTCTGCTTAAGAAATAGGCTTTTGAAGACTGTTTTTTAATCATGAAAAGCTTTCCTATAAGGCTTGATTCTTTGTACTCAATTGAAGAAAATGTCAAATCTTATTAGGCTGCAGTGAGGCTCAGGGGTTATCTTGTTCATGTCAGCAAGCGGCCAACAGTCAAGCCAGAAGAAGGGATAGCACAGAGGTGAGAGGGCCCTGGGAGGAAGTCACCTTCCAGTTCATCACCAGTACCGACCACTACAGCATAAACTTCAGGCTCTTTGCCAAGGCAGCAGGTTTAAGCTTTCGCTTGTAATGATTTTAAGTGATATTTGCACTTCATGTTAATTAAAGATATTATCAACCCCTTCATCTGGCAATAAATTGTTTAGAAGTCATGTGTTCCTGGTGATAACTTGTCTTGAAAAAGAAAACAGGAATGGGTTTTTACTCAGAATTAAGGGTCTGGATGTACATTGATTTGTCTGGCACAAGACACCTAAGTAACTAGTTTAGATACATTCTTTGGTCTTGCAAGGCTTAATTGAGATTACTCTCATTTACTAATTTATAAATTTTAGACTATATTTACATGACTAAAAAGGTAAGAAACTAGCTACATCAACAAAGTAGCCATTAAGGGGCTCCTTGTCTGATGTAGATTATGCATTTTCACTCATTTAAGAAAAAATTACTTTACATTTATGCAGTTGAAATGCCCATTCTGCCACATAAAAGCATGGTTAAAACAGATGATAGACCAGAAAAAAAGTGTTACTCCCATGTTTTATGCAACTTCAAAAGCAGATATTCAGGATGAATTTTACTGCAGAACATGGAAGTTTTTATGTTTTATAAGTTCTAGATAAACTACGACAAACTTTCACTCTGAAGACTTTGGTTCCTTTTGGTCATTTTATTTCCTCAAGATTGGACAGACACTTTAGGGGGCTCCTGGCCTGCTTATTAGCTCACCACTTGCCTTCCTATTTGAACTGCTTTTAGAGCTTAGGAACAAAAGGAAATGTCCTATTTTGCAGAATCCACTACGATTTCTTCATTTCCTAGTTGTGTCATTAGTTTTTGCATATGCCAACCCCTAACTCTAACCCCTGCCTTTCCCCTTCCCCCCGCAAAAAGAGAAGAAAAACAAAATTCCAGTAGTTGGATATCTGATTTGCAGCTTTAAAGCGTAAGAAAAGATTATGCACCCTCTGATGGAGATGTGTGTTACATTACAGAATATGCCTGATTAAAAATTCAACTACAGTCACAGATCAAGCATCTTAATTTACCGCATTTCACACTTAAAGCAAAAATCAGAAATTATGGTTATATTACTGCTCTACTTTCTGCAAAAGTGACCGTTTGTGGCAAAGCGTAATTTCTTATCTCTAGCAAAAATGCTAACGACTTAATGACTGTCAAATGGAATACCTTCACAACTTTTCATTAGCTTTCCGAGAAAACTGCTAAAAGACTTCTTCTTCAAAGATTCCACCATTGAAAAATATCTACCTAAGGTTAGAGCAGACAGAGTTAGAAATTTATTTTATTTCCCAGGATCTAAAATATATCCAAATACTGAACTTAGACTTCCTTCCAAAGCTTCCTCACCAAAAACATCTTCTAAAACCATGTCCTTAATTAATGTGCTGTAAGATTTATTGTTTACTTTACAGAGATGTGTTGCAGAGTATGGGGGAAGCACCTTTTTTAAGGGATATTTTCATAACCAGTAGGAGAAAGCCATGCAGAAAAAAGGAAAAAGACTTTTTAATTGCACATGCTATTTACAGAATATTCCCAAAACATGCTTTTTAACATAAAAATAGCCAAGCAATTAGTTTTGAATGACTCTTTCTCTGTGTACTGTCATGGAAGGACTAAAACTGTGTCTAGCAGGACTTATTTAGCAAGGGTCCTTGAGATGTTTTCATTCTGGCTGAACTCCAACCCTAAAAATGCACCCTAGTGAATTGTAAAAGATTCAAAAGCAGCAGATACAGCATTAAAAGCACATTAAAGATCTCAACCCACTCTGAAATAAGACAGAAGAAAACCTAGCTCTCATAACAGAAACTCAGCATTAGCTGGTTATGGATATCACACTACTCCACACTGAACTGAACAGTGAAGAGGAACGTTTTCGACACCCTCTCTACCCAGACGGTTGTAGGTTACCCACAACTAGGGAAATGGGCCGCCAGAGACAGTTTCTAGTAAAGAAATTATACTGGCTAAGGGCTGTATGCAAAGCATAAAACATAAATTCCTGATAAAAAGAAAAGTAGCAAAATGCAAAGCAGTGTTTCTGCCATAGGGAATACCACATAATTCACTAGAGAAAATGGATTACATGGCCTGACAACAGCAAGGGGATGCCAGAGACTGTTTTCATAGCAGAACTAACTATAATTGCTGCTTTGTTATAATTTCCATTGGGCCAAAACTTGGTTGTGGCACAACGGGGATCTTGGTGCTAAGCTGCATTTTAGCAAGGGATTTATTTGTGCTCCCATCCTGCATTTGGAAAAAAAAATCTCTGTTCTGTGTAGGAAAAGGGAAATTCTCGTGCTTCTGTACTACAACAGACACGTCGGACACATAACAGTGACCCCACTCACTGTGGGGTCGAACCTGCCTGGCAGCTGCTGGAGCAGAGATGTGAGCACCCCAAGCCTGTCATTTCACCCTTGGGTGCTTAGGCCCTGGCGTTGGGTGAGGGAGGGGAGAAGACCAGCTGGAAACATCGTGGAACAGGAAAAACACACGGGAAATCCCAGCACGTCTAGCAAGGTCTACAGCCCCCCTTGTGACTTTCTCCACAGCAACCATAGCCCGACTGCCCTGGTCAATAACCCAGAGGTAACGTTTCCTTTTCAACTGGAAAAAGTCATTTGTGGCTAAGATCAGTTGCTATTAATCATCAAGATACCACTTGGACTTACGTACCAGTGTTCTCCTCTGAGGCCTTTCTTAGTGACTACTGTCATTTCCTTTAAAAGGCATCATGAAATTAATAACTCTCATGGCTATTAATTACCCTCCTGGGGCTTCTCAATTGGTTTCTGTGTCTTTTTAAAATATTAGTAATTGACATCAATTTTCTCGCTACTATCTCACCCATTAATTTGATGGACATTTTACAGTGAAAGTGTCTACAATTATGTTTTCTGATTTTTTTTTCTCACAGAATGCCTACTGTTACTGAGTTTTGAGGGAGAAACATAAATCAAAGTGCTGAACCTTGATAACAACGCAGACAGATCGTGCACATATGGGTAGGTGCTGCGCTCAAGTGTGTGTGCGTGTAGCACTAGTTAGTATCTCCAAACGTGGACACAGCCACGAAGGAGGTGATGTTTCTGTGAGCACGGACTCCTCTTCGATGCAGAGGCTGAAGGAACCACTGCGTCTCAGACATCCATACTCTCCCAGCGACACACACCTCAGGACTTGCTTTAACTCACCTTTTTTCCGAGAGTTTCAAAACACCAGGAAGGAACTTCTCCACACGAGAGCGTGTCTTCATCGTGCTCGTTTTCCAAGCACACCGTGATATTTATATCATGGTACAAGTGGTAACCTATAACTCAAAGTTCCTTCCGCAAAGGTTCACCTCTACTTGCAGCGGCTGTCACGGGCGGCCTCTCCTTGCCTTTCCCTTGGCAGAAAGGCCATGCTGAAGAGCTTTATTTATGTAGCTGCTTGTGTTACGTGAAAACATGCCATCGATCACATTTCCCATTTTTTAAACACAAACACTTATTCATTCAACCCACATAATATCACATGTTCTCTAATTCCTATGAGCAGAGGAACGCCAGGAGGCCTGGGGAGAGACTGTGGAGGCAGGAGAGAGACGAGGCCTCCTCTGGACACAGCAGGGGCGCGCTGGGCTCGGAGGGGCTGGTTCTTCGCTCACTCCATCCCCAATCCTGCCATGACAGGGCTTCATGTAGGAAGGACTCTGATGTGTTCCTGGAAAACCGAGCCCTCAAAGTCGAGAGCTGGCTACTCAGATCCCCAGCTCATACCTCACCTGTGAGAGGTCCTACCCAGCCGTGCACAAATACCAAGACGCACTCAAGCTTTATGTCAAGTAGCTCGTCGTTAGTTTTCAGAGCTGAACCTCCTTCCTTTTGTGCACGTGTATTCTCAGGTACAAAGTTATCAAACACCTCTACTCACCAGGGAGATGGTGTGAAAGAGTCGCTGTAATGATTCCCTGGGGTGTGTGGTAGTTAAGGAGTGGAGGGGCGGCACTGCGTTTTGTAGCACGTGCAACACTTTGCGTGTTGCAGGAATGAAGCAGGATGTCTGCATTGTGAAAAAAAAAATAATATAACACAGTATGTATCTCATGCTACTGGTAGAGCTGTGTGGATAGCTTAGATCGCCCTAGTGATCTCCCTGAAATTCTAGCTTCTTTTCCCTCTGCCTTTCCCAAGTCAACTTTGTTTAACTTCTCTTTATGGAAGCAAAGAAATTTCGTACATATGTGATACCGTAAAAATGACTAAACTACAAGCTATCTACAAGAAATCTACAAGCTATTTCCTCTATAAGTTAATTTCACTTCCTCAGCAAGCCAATAAAGCCAGATATGCGGATATCTAATGTGTGCTGGCCATATATTAATTTCTGGTGGGCATTATTTTGTATTCAGGAATATAGTGTCATTAACAGTAAAATCAGTTATGCGTCTAGTTTTTTTGCAGATGCAAACAGCGCCCTGAAATGATCAAGAACTCAAATCCGTAGTAGAGGGGGAATTTACTATTGATTTCAGTAGAACCGAGACTTCATTCCTGGTATTACTGACCTGGATGTTTCTGCCATGCACAGAATCTGAAATATGGGGCATGTGAATAATTAAGTGCTTAGCTGCTGGCAGTCCCCAAGTGCTGAGCAAAAGACTTGGAGCAACGCATGGACACTATTTGAACAAGAGAAACGCACTAAACCAACATCTATTAGGCAACCTCCTTTAGGCTTGCCAAAGTCATGGAACTGGAGCTCCCTCATCAGAAACCTCTGTCTTTTGCAGCTTAGCTCCACATCACTGTCAAATGAAGACCGAAACTTCTTTTTTTCCTGCTTGAAAGAAAAAAGTCCGATCTCTTTCCTTCGCCTTTTGGGAAAAGAGGAGTTGTGAACTGGGAGAGTTTAATCTACTAAAGCAGATAGATAGGCAGAGAACAGAATGGGTCCAACCTTTCTTTTGAGAATATTTTTTACCAAATTGACAAAGCAGCAGCACTCAGCACAGAATTCCATCTTACTGCTGTTTCCTCCTCATCGTCAACTGGAGAAGAAATGGGAGATCATCTCACCTTCTGCTCTTCCTTCAGCCCAGCTAACGCAAGTTTCTTCTGTGTCTGGCTCCCATCCCTGCAGGGAAACAAGAGAGCCACACAGGACGTCCTTGATTGCCACATCAGGGCTGCAATGACGCAATAGCTTCATTTATTACTCATGACCACTCTACGTGCATGCAAAGAGGTGGGAGAGAGATTCAGGTTGCAGCATCCTGCTTTTAGACAGGGAAATTTCTCAGAAATCACTTTGTTCCTTTAACCTTCTCTCCTGAGCAATGCGGCATCAACTGTCATTATTTGCGTCAAGAGAAGCCCTACAGGAACGAAGTGCCTTTCCTTCATTCCTTTTTTAGCTACGGTACATCCCTAAGAGTCATTATGATGACTCTGTCCCACAAATTGTGCAGTCACTAGATTTTTAAAAAACATACCAGGAAACTTCAGGCATGATAGTTCTTCTCTAGGGAAAATTCTGACCTTTTCTTTTGCCCTCTACCTCATTTTGCAACCCAAACTCTGACCTAACACAGAAATTTAGATGCACACAAGCACACAAACTGGTCTTCCTAAGGACTGGTGTGGAGAGCGGAAAAAAAAAAAAAAAAAAAAGAAAAATGTGCATCTAGAAGCTGATCACATCCCGCTGCCTTTGGGGCCATACAGCAGGACCAGATCCTTGGGAGAACAAAGGAGAGTGACTTCACCCTGGGTTTGTGTAGTAATTGGTATCGGGAATAGCTGTCCTTAAGGGGAACCAGCCTGTAATTTGCTGGTACATTTCACAGCTATTTGCTTGTACCAGGAGAAACGTGAGCCTCGGGCACGCTGGGCTCTGCAGAGCACTGTGACCAAATACCTCACCCAGCCGCTATCGCCTCCCGGCCCCGCTCCGCGCGGCTCCGCGCCCGCGTCCCGCCCGCTCCGTCCTTGCACGCCGGGCATGGAGCTGCCCAGCACGGGGCTGGGACGTGGAGGCAGGAGCGCAGGGCTGAGCGCCCTCGGGCTGCACCGGCACGCGGCCCGGCTGCGCTTCTGCACACACGAACGCGGAGGCTCCCACGCAAACGGGACGGGGAACCGCCGTGAGGCGGCTGAAAGTAGGATTTTATTTCCCCCCTAATCCTCCTCTTTCAAATGACCAAAGTGCGTGAAGCAGAATTCCCTCGCTTTATCCTGGCACACCACACGCAGAAAGAGAAGAAGAAGGAAAAGAGAAAAAGAACACAGCAGCTGTAAGAGATCTAAATGGGCAAAGCTGCTGGTACCTGAGAAGAGGCTTCCTGCAGAGGAGCGTGCTGGCGGCTGCCAGCTCTGCCTGCAGCGCTGGGTGCAGCAGAAATGCACGGACGCGTCGAGGAGAGCATCTCAGCAGCCGGCCCCGGGACGGCCCTGCCTGCTAGCAGCGCTGGACAGCACAGCCACCGCCGGGCAGACGGGGCAGACAACGTGTCCGATGAATTCCAGTAAAACCCTCGTGCCCGTAGGCATAAAACCCGTATCACCACCCGCTTTGTTTTTGCTACATATGCCAGAGAAATCTCCTTTCTGGGGGATTTAGAATTCACGACTAGATGCCTCAGTGATGGCTGCTGAAGTTCAAAGGTGTGTGATAAAATTTAGCAGGTAGTTTGCAATTTTTTAAGGAGATAGATAGCACCTTTGTGTGCACCTATGTGTAGGAGAGATCCTTCTTGCACTCCATACTAAAGGTTCCTTCATACTAGTATGTTATTGGATAGTATCATAAAATGCTTTAGTTTTTAATATAACAGAAAAACACCGTTACAAACTGTAGAGACTGGAAAAAAAAAAGAGATTTCATGACTCTTACTGAAGTTATCACTTTCCTTCATCTCTTATCAAAGTTAACAGTTACGATAGTACAACTGAGCAGGGGTGACTAACTCAAGCAGAGCAGGTAGCAAATGCATCAGTTCATTATTTATCCTGATGATCCTTCAAGCAGGATTTGGCTTATCAATAACTTTGTTTTTCATTTATGTTTTCTGGTCTGGAGAATATCACAGTACCCAAGATCTGAAAGGGTGTATCGGTACAAACTGGGGCAGCTTTTGTGCTGCTATATTTTTTATATAAGTATCAAGGTATCATTGATTTTTCTGTTACACAAAATTTGCTGTTCACTTAGTTCACAGCCAGAAAGTATAAACAAGGTTCAAAGCACACAAAAAAAGGTAGGAATTTATCTATTTCTTCTTTTAATTGAAAAAATTTTAAGCACCGTAGCACAACACAATATATCGTATCATTCCTATTAAGCACCAACAAAATTGCTTTGCTATACAAGAGCAAATAGGATTCAAGAAAAGTAATCTAATTTTTATCTAATTCTAGTAATTTGATTTTATCAAACCTTAGCTATAGCTGTGGAAATCATAGCCATAGTGCTAAAACGTTTTGCTTTGCAAACCACCATAAAATCAACTGCTTCACACTCTTTGTTATTTTTGACATAAATGTGAACACAGTGAGAAGAAAAAAAAACGCTTTAATGTACCATAGCCTATCAAAACACCACTGGTACGGTTACACGCATAGACTCACAGGTACCTTCAGGATATCTGAGTGTGGGAAACAGTTACTCTGTATCTGACATAATAAGAGTATAGAGAGAGACTGTTCCTCGTGCGCCTGACACACACGGCTCCCTCTGCTATGGGCACCACGAATTTTTCTTTTACTTTTGGAAAATTACATTTGATATGGATATTTGTATATATTTGGTGCACCTGTGGGCAACTTCTCTCCAATTTGGATAGAGGGAACGTCCGCTCACCAAGGGGCTTGACCAGGGCTAAGAGGAGAACTCCCACCGCCAGATGAAGGGCGTGATGACAGATCCATGCGGTTCCGCTTCTAAAAGCAGGACAAAGGCAGAGAGGACACGGGGCTTTCCTGCTACCCAACACCGGCCAAAGGGCCCAGGAGGCTCCGTGTCGGTGCCCGCCCGCCCAGCGCCGAGGGCACCAGCGGCCTGTGCCCGACCAGGCGGGTCCTCAGGTGGCCCCTCGTGCGGAACCGGGAAGTCCGTGAAGTTTCAGAGCACAGAGAGGCCGCAGGAAACACCCCTGTGGACCAGGCTGAGGCCGACACGGGCGGCAAACGCGACACGGTCCCGAGACAGGAGGCCCAGGTACGCAGACGTCTTCCGGAGGCAAAACTCAACGGCCTAAGTGGTGAAACAGGAGTCCCACTATACTAAGTCTAACATTTATCCCTACTTTCAAATAGGATATTATTACTGGAAAGGGGTCATGATAAATCTTTCTTTCCCACAGAAGATACTTGACACAGCCACCCTCCATCTCAGTGTCCTAAAAACTGTTGTGTGGGCTTTCTAAGTCAAATTTTCAGATTTCCCACTACTAAACGGTTTAGTGCTTCATAAAAAACCACAGCATTATCTCCTATTCAAATCCTGATGCTATTTATTATGAATCAAGATAATTATTTTTACAGGGTGGGAAAAGGGCAGGCAGATAGCAAATGGGAATGTGAAAAAGTTAAAGAAAAAAAATGAACTTTACAGAGCTTCTAAAGATTTTTTTTTCCACTGGCGGAAACAGAAGGAGAGATGATTTTTGGAACAGGCTTCTGATTTCTTTAAACCAACATTTTAAAACCTTCTCTTTTTTTCCTATCACACTAACTAGCAAACTGCAAAGAACCTGAAGAAAAACATGTGGACATGGAGAGTGGATAATTTTTCCCTTTGTCATAACAGGTCACATCAGATCCAGGCAAAGAAGACACATTTGACTCCTGACCTCTGTAGTATCCTATAGGCTCATATGTTTAATTACTATGATATTTATATGTATTTAACCAATAAACAGCATTATATTCATGAGGGCTAATAAAATCATTCCTGTTCAGCAACGGTTACCAGCTAGATAAACTCTGAAAAAGACAGAAGAAATCCTGAATTTTGCCAGACTGAGACCTCTTTACCATCAGTTTTTATTTTTCCTTTACAAATGCCAGAAAGAGCCCCAATAAGCTGAAGTGTGTCAGACAGCCCTCACTACACCCTATCGCCTTGAAAAAGTGTTCTCAATTAGAAATTCATTACAATTGTCACAGCTAAGCAATTTCTTTGAGAATAAAGGGATTCTGTGTGATTTCATGGAACAAAAAAGACAGTATTACAGAAAATGTAACACAGAAAAATTAAATTGTCAATTGATATGTCTCATAGTAAATGAAAAGATTTTATTTCTACTCTAAAAAAACCCAAGAATAGTCATGCAAGGGCTACACAGAAACAAAGATATGTATGTCTCAACATATAAAGGACTAAGTTTATCATAAAAAAAAAATCTTTGGTTCTATAAATCCATTTTTTGTGCGTGTGTGAAAGGCACCCTGGAAACAGCAGTGCTCAAATTTAAATTGGATTCTGAGAGGACTTTCTCTCTCCTGCAGCAGACAGTCAGCAATCCTGCTGACGGGCCGATTTACAAGAAACGGATGATGTCATTTTGATAAAGCTCTATTTTAGCTTCATATACCCAAGTGTTTCAGACAAATAGGCTGGAAATACATTCAGATTTTCTGCTTTCTGTGAAGCATTTAAAAAGGTCAAGATGAAAAAGACAGAAGGGAAACAAAAAGACAAGAAATCGAAGTGCAGGAACTATTAAGTTACTGGTTTCATACTAACCAGTGTGTGTGTTTTGTGTTGAGTACATTCGTATTACATGCAGTGGGGTTGATTCTTGACTGATAATTACATCAACAGACACAGAATATAGTAAGCAAAAGAACATTATTTATTTATTAAGCATTATTACGTTGACAGATTCTGATATTAAAAGGAAGATCATTTTATATTAATTCAAAACTATCCTGTTATATTTTTAAACTCTAGTTTTACATACACATAATGAAAGAAAACTTTATTTTACAAACAGCTATTTGAATAGGCTTTATGAAAAACATGTTTAAAAATAACTGCCAAAATATCCATCTCTAAATATACAAAATCCCCTTGCTGTGCTGAAGATTTCTTCCTCAAAATCCAAAAAAATATTTAATTCAGCAGTTGATTCCACATCAATCCCCACTGAAAGCAGTAGTGATATAAAAATGTAAAAGCGCCGCACAAAGTAAGTAAGTACAGCTTTTGGAGGTCTTAATAATTCACATACTTGTATTTGTTTTAAAAATGTTTTATAAAAACTGTTTTTAATAAACTTTAACATCTTTTCCTGTCTGCAGAAAAAAAGATAGCCATTGAAATTATCCCCGGCTACTAAAACTTCTCCTCTTCTTTGGGAAAAATAATACAATGCATTTTACATTTGTTACTGGATCACTTAGAACTTGAATCTTCTCCATATCAGTCATCGGGAATTTTACCACTGACTTCAGTGGAAGCAGGACTGAAAGCAGGACTGAAAGTTATCTTCAGCATTTAACTGTGCAATCCCTCTTAACTCCACTTGATTCCCCTGTTTCACATTGCAGAACTGACACAAAACTCGTAATACATTAACTGATGAAATCATAAATAAAGTACTTGAACTTAGTAGGTTGATGTATGGACTAATCTGGTGTAAAATCAAGTGTCCAATTACATGAAAAACAGTTTAACAGACTTGAAGAGATGGAATCTTCAAAGGATGCTGAATGGTCTTTAACCTGCTGCAACCTGTTTGGGTCTTTGCATCATATCTGTTTGTGCACGTGTGTCTCCTGTGTGTCTGTGGGTGGCTTCAAGGCATCCTCTATAGCCCTTTTTGGCACTTTTTCTGGAAGGAGCTTTTCAAGAACATGCGGTATCCCGGGTCATCCACATATTCATTCTTAAAACGGGAACTCAATACTCTCTGCCTCTTCTTTTCTCCTTGAATTATATCTGCTCCATAAAATGTATCTTGAAATCTCATGTTAGAAGCTGTGGACTAAAATAGGACATTAATTACACATTCAGTTTCATCCAGGTCATCACACTCTGATGTATTCACATGGAAATACATCTATTTTTCATTACATTGCAATCAAGTTAGCTATAATATTGCTCATGCAGCTATACTAGCATTTTCAGGAAAATGCCTCCATGTTAAATATGCTCTTTAGTAGGATTTCTTTATTTTCTAGCTTTTGCATGTATATTATTTAATTCTCTAGATATGCACTTTTCCTTAGAACCCTGTGAGTAACGCCAGGTATTTTCCCTTCCATCCAGAGAGTGGAGATCACTCTCAGTGAGGGTTAAAACGAGTTACACTGAAGTGGTGTGACTGTTTGCCCAGTGCCAGCTCTATCCGACCACTGTGTTTTATTCAGTAAATGTAAGGCACTATCAAACGGGCTCTGCCCACTGCCTCCTCTGCAGACAGGAGGAACAGGTTCATCTGCCTGTCAGAAAGGGCAAACACCTGGGCATCAACTGAAACGAAACAGTAACAGCAAACAGCAAAAATTGGGGATGGAAAGAAAAAGGAGAAAGCAAAAAATCTGGGGAAAAGCTCCATTATTGAAATCAATAGTAAAACTCCCAGATTTAGGAAATGGATCATTTAAAAAGAGTTTGTGTCACATTATAAGAAAGGAAATGAATATTATAAAATACCTTTAAATTTCACCACCTTATCATCTTCAGCACAGAGGTGAAGGAGACGTTAAGAATACTTTGAGGGCCAAGCAGAGCATTTTTAAAATCTGAAGGATTATTAGGAAATCATGCAGAGGTCTGAGCACAGGCTGGGGTTTATTTTATTTAGTCGACTAAATTTAATGTTTTTAAACTACACTTAACTCCCATAAAAAGTTAATGGTGTCGCACACAAAAATAAAATATCGATCTATAAAAATGCCATTTTAAAAAAGAATAGCATAAACCTAGCTATATCTGTATTGTTATTCTTAGTGAAATGCAACAGTAAAATAGATTTACAGAACATCTAGTTAATTATAAATGCCTTCTACAAATAGTCTGTAAAAACAATAAATGGTAATGGAACCTTTTCTGAACATAATGAAAACCCTTATAATGAAAGAGCCAGGTGGGACATGTAATATTTTTCAAGCCATCTATCTCAACTCTAGATCGTTACGATACTGTAAGACTTATCCCAAAGAAATCGACAAGTATCTTAGTTAAGAATATTTGATCACAACACCTCTTTTTAGAAAGCGCTCTCCTAATTTTGCTCAAATTGGGAAATCAGAGCATCCTCCTGGCTGAACATCACCGTAGCAAGCCTTGTGTTTCTCCATCTCCTGTGCCCTGCTGTCCTTGCTGCCCCTTTCCTCTGTCCACTGCAAGCCCTGGACACAGACCGTGTCTGCTCAGGAGATACCTGTTGGGAACTGACTATAGGGAGATGTTGCTGACGGTGGCAATCAAAGGGGCAAGCAGCATCCAAAGCAAAGGTCAGCCTGAAATCTCTGTCAGATCCCATGGCCCCTCCGTGCAATGCCATGTTCAGCCCATGGAATTCATCCAGACAGACCGACTCCAGGAAATACTGCACGATATCAGTTGCACAACATCAACAACAAGGACAGGTAATAGCAATTTCCTGCCTCCTCTGTCAACAGAATATCAGAATTTGGCCCTGTGAACCTCATTTCTTTTCCAAATGTCATATATTTGAACAACTGTCTGGTGTGTGCTGCTTGAAACTGTAGGAAACAGAAAATATAGGGAAGGTTTGGCTTTAAGCCAAACACTACTGAGAGGATGCTGAATCCAGACATTGATTTGATGAGTTCTGATCAGGTACTTCATTTCCTTGGACAAGTTAATTGCATTTTTATTAAATTCAGTGCTTTCAAAATCACAAAGTTCTGAGAACATGGGAAGTTTATAAGAGTTTTATACATATTTCATAAGCATAGAGAAAAAATGGTATGTCTGCCAATTTAAAGTAGTAGTCCTAACTTGACCCTTCATGATCTGACATGTTCTACCAAGATGCTCCCTTCAAAAAACAAGGGAGCACATATCTAGCATATAATAACGATAAAGTATCTGATAATAGCATTTATTTGTACTGTGCTAATTTAGCTAGCCAATAATTATCACTAGAATCACTAAAATAATATGAATCTTTGTCTATTTTGAAGAGAGGATGCAGAAGGGAGGCCAGTCTTACTGTCACTTTGAACATAAAAATACTAACAAGGCATTATCTGCAAATACTCACAAAACGTGCTTTTACTCTCTTAGGCAGCTCTTCATCTAGCGTGTATATCTCTTCTCTCTTCATTGCTATTTGTGAACCATCTTCAAACTCAACCTAATTGAAAGAAATTGAAACTTAAAAATAAAGGAAGTTTCTCAGAATATCTCTGAATAAACACAAACTTGCAAATACAGAAGATTTATATGCAAATATTTTGTTATCTGTTTTGGAAGGTACAGTTAGGATAAAACAGCAAAAAAAAAGTAATTTCTGATAAATTACAACCCAGTATAATCACTACTCGGTCTAAAGAGAAAAATAGTTCAAAAGCAAGAGTAACATGCGCACTTTCAACAAATTAGAAGTTTCTTAGATTAAAAAATCCAAATAGTAATAGCAGCCAACTATTTTGTAGGAGTGGCACATTAAAATAGTTATTAAATAGTTTCATGTCTTTTTAATTTCCCTCTTCTTTCACTTAGTTCTAATAAATAAAAAAATAATTTTAACATCCTGTGCTTCAAGGTTGAGGAAGACCATGTCAAAAGAAAGAAAGTATGAGTGACAACTAAGGAAATACCAGTTAACAGAATTTTATTGAATCTGATGGAATTTCTTTAAAATGCTCTGTTCAGAAGATGAAAAGCTTTATCATGCTTAGGTTTAGATTTAATCCAACATGAACCCCGTTAGCAGAAAATGAGAAAGGAAATGTAACTAGGTGTGGGGAATGTTAAAATGCTGAAGCTTTGAAGCATTTATACCTTTTCAGTAGCTGCTGATTTTTTTTAATACTTCATCTAACAATAGTGAATTTCATCTATTATCCATGACTGTAGTTTCAATTCCTACAGAAACCGTAGTTTAAAAAATAAAAAGAGTTTAGCAAAAAGTTAAAAGAAGTCCCATCCCACAGCCATAGGTGTCTTTAATGAGGCCACTTGAATGACAACAGACTGGAAGGATAAGAATAAACATTAGCTTATCAAAAGTATTATCATAGAAAAATGTGAAAAATCATGCATTTGAATTTGCAAATTTACTGTGTTTTGCAGGCTCAAAATAAAACCTTGCCATGAAGTTCCAAACTACTGCTTTTAAAAATGATGAATACATTGGATTAATTGTGAACAGCTGAAAAAAAATACGGTATATCCATTATCAACACTCAGAGTAGACACCTATAAGCCATTAACATATTTCACAGGATTTTCAATAGAAATTTAACAAAGACGCACAAATCTGGAATGCATTTGAAATCCACCAAGCATGGAAGTGGGGAAGTACCTTTGCTCCTCTCCGTTCCCTAATGGACCCTAAACCCACAGACCTAGTCTGTCAAGACTAAGTTACAGAACTTAAGAGTCACTTCAGCTTAAACTTGCTTAAACAAATTATGACAATTTAGCTATTTTTCACCAGGCAATAGGAAGCCTTTTATGTTACTCGTGTTCCTTACTACATAAAACATTTGGCAATATATTTTTTTGCATCACAGCCAGAAGAAGTTGGCAGGAAATAATCTCTGTTGACTCCATGAGATCAGAAAATCACTTCCTGAATGGGCAATCTTTTTGGTTTCACTAGTACTGTAGCAGGAGGCAACTGCTTCAAATCAGGATATTTGGCATGTAAGATATACTGAACATTTACAATGAAGAGTAAATGGATTTTCTTAAGCTATCTTTTAGCATACCACACTGGAAATAAATTTGCAGTACTGTTAAAGGCAAACATGAAATTTCCCCTAAGACTTTCAGCAATATCATGATTCATGCAAAATGTTAACCTACCATCTCTTATAGTCCCAATTTAATACAGGCTACAGATACTATGCTTCCAACAGTAATTTTATCTAGTATGCTTTTGTTTTCATTTTTGTTATTGTACTGAATCAGTTTGTGCAGTATGTTATTATCTCCTTGAGATTTTTTCATATCAGGACCTTATAAATTAAAGGCTCAGCTGAAATTGCTATAAAGCAATTAATAGGGTGAATGAATCATTCAATCATCTCCTAAAACTCTCAAGAACATTGAAAACAATCATGTCCATATTGAAAATGATCACGACACCAAAGAAAGATGTTAGATATTAACAATATCTCTTAAAGTAAACACATGCTACATCTAGCATGTATAATTCTGCTTTGGGAGAGTGAGGCAAAACTGTTTTGCAGACCTCCAGCCAGATAACAGGAATGCTGGAGCACTGCTCTAGCTCCTGCGTGCGCAAGTGCCATCATATTGTCTGCAAACGGGTCACAAACATGATGAAAATGCACAGATTTACCTGGCTGAAATAGATCTGCTGGTGTTTTATAAGACTATGACAGCTTCTTTCAGAATCTCCTTTTCAATCTTATCCTTTCTGTTAAGCTGATGTTAAAAAAGGAGTACGTGGAGCACATATGCTGGGTGCTACCAGCCCATGTGTGCAGGAGAGAGTGGAGGGAGCAAAACTAACATGTCCTGGGCTTAGCCTTGCACCCGCCGTGTCACCGGCTCTTCTGTGACTGAAGGCCACGTTATGGCAGCTTCCTACCCTGTCCTAGAGATTGAAATACTTGTTCCAGTGCCATCTGGACTCCCTCTAATAACTGCATTTCCCCAGGAGAGCGATTGTTACGAGGCAGTTTATTGTAGTCTCCAATCATTGCTACGCTGAAGAACTCGGAACCTTTCTGAATCTCCTTATGCTAATCCATTTTCCTTAAATTAATCCGATTTCCTTATACTGTGTTAGAGGTCGAAAATAAGACTAAGAAGTTCC
This sequence comes from Eudromia elegans, assembly GCA_003342815.1. Classification (NCBI taxonomy): domain Eukaryota; kingdom Metazoa; phylum Chordata; class Aves; order Tinamiformes; family Tinamidae; genus Eudromia; species Eudromia elegans. The sequence goes on from PTEX01000026.1 coordinate 5,418,946, forward strand.
GTTTTGCTACATCAGTTTTTTCACATATGAGAGATAACAACAACATTCATCTTATCTACCTTATTGCTCGGAAGACAAAATGTTTAGAAGATTAAATGCTTTGAAGATTAACATTACTATAGAACAACAATCTTTATATTTTATAAAGAACTTTTCACCTTCACGACATAATACAGCCATTAAACATAAGGGAAGAGGTAAGATTTAGAGACTAGCTCAAGAGATCAGGCACTTAAGGACTTGAGTTCGACTGCAAGTCATTGGCAAAGTGAGAAGGTCACCGCAGCAAGTCATTTAGCCTCTCTGTGCCTTAATTTATCTACAGATACAACAGTAAATTTGCCATTTTTCTAGAGTAATGTGAGGCCCTCAGATGAAAAGAGTTACATAAGTGAAAATGATTATATATATGTATGAATGAAATGTACCTAAGTTCTCATTCTTTCAGAAGTGCTATTATTACTGTGATTGTTTTATTGCAGTTTCAACCACTCAGTCAGGTACTCAAAGCTGCTGACTGATTTTTCTCAAAGGCAAGCATATAAAAAACAACGATTATATCTCTGAAATCTAAAATCAGCTTTTTGCCCTTGCTGACAGTGCTCTGTTCCCTAGTTCGTTTGCTAAGGGTAAAGCATTCTGTAATTTGTGTTAATTAATATGAAAGTGCCATCAGATGAATAAAAATGGGGTCATTTGCACGCTTCTTTTCACTGTTTTTCCTTCTCTCCTTTTTATGAAATGCCTGAGGCTGAATACAGTCATGTGTCACTAATTGCATTCATATCATTAATTAAATAATTACCTGGCATTAACTAAAAGTAAATAACCTAACGAAAATAACAAATGTCTCCTTGCCACCTTATGTCCCACCTGTTCCACCTTGTAAAATGAAGACTATTGATTAATGCTGAGCTCTTACTAAGCAAGCTATTTTCTTCCTTTCATAAGAACAAACCCCACAGAGTGCCCCATGTTTATTAACGTTTTAGACAGCTGTTGATGTGGGTACATCAGTATTTATCAGTCACATCAGCGTCCACTCGCCTGCCTTCTGCAGCTCTCAAGCTGTGGCTCATCACTCCAGCACTGGGGCTGGACAAGAAGCCCACGATAAAGACGTCTGGAAAACATGGTAGTAAACACAGACACTCACCTGATATATGTGAGCTATGTTGGTTCCCAGGTACTTTGCACCGTACAGTTTTCCATCAGGCCACTTCACCTGGACAACCTCTCCCTCGGCAGGTGGACCCAATTTTAGGCAATCCCTGCTCTATTTACAAAACAAGAACAGTTATTAAGTCAGTGAGATACTGCATTGGGAAACTAACAACAGCAAACTCCTTCTTTCAGCTGGATAATTGGATAAGAGTTATTACTACCTGTGTTTCAAATTTTATAATTTTGCAAATAGGCTAACATCCTGTTAGCTTTCATAAAAGGGAAATAGTGACCATAGAAACCCTCCCTTAACAGCTTGATGTTGCACTGGCAAGACAACAAATGCATAAATCAGGCAGCTATCAGCAGCTCTGCTACATTTCCCCAAATTCACTTCTGTCACACTTCAAAAATGAAGATCACTAAAGTCCAATTGGATATTTGCAACACTCTTTCTACTACATATTTAAGTAATTTGTGTTTTGTTAACAGCAGTGCATTTTTGCTAGATGCTAACTTTAGTGCCTGAAACATAGTCATGACTGATCAAACTGCAAATGGTGATAATGGCAAGGAGTGCTTTGCTCATTTGACGGAGGAACATAGAGTCCAAGTGTTTATGGCAAGGAACTGTTCTTCTTTTTTGAGAAGATCTCTGGCATATTTTTTCTCTCTGTATTAGCTTGGCTGCTGGCAGAGAAACAAGCTGCCTTTTTGACTATGTAAGGAATATACATAAAATTGGATTATACTCTCAGTAATTCATCGGTGTTCAGCTTCAGCTTCAAACAGTTTCCATCCATATATAAGCATATGCAATAGGTTTGACACAGTATTGGGTTGTTGCTACATATTTGATTCAAACAGATTTGTTTCCATATATTCCCCTTGAGAAGGAAGGAGAAGGTGAAGCTACCTCCTGTCAGCTTTCAAACGCAAACCAGGGGCTAGCAGACACTGTGATGAAGTACACCAGCTTGGTGAAGGTATTTTAGAAAGCACCTTTAAGAAGCCTTGCACTGGGAGGAACAAAACGAAGGGAACTGCAGGAGCTTGTTGCACATGTCAGAGTGGCGTGTTTTGTGCTCATTGCCTCACGTTTTTCTCCTTTGCACCAAGTGGCCCCTCTGCAGGGCACACCAGCCTCAGAGCCGCTACAAGAGCAGTCCCCATCAGGAGAGGAGAAACTTACGGCCGCAGGTTTCCTGACGAGGCTACTCAGTATATAGTATTGCTTCAGGCTGCTGCAGCGCTACCACCATTTCTGAAGCATCAGATTTATGCAGAGCAGTTTAAAAAAAAAAGTACTGCTTTCACATATGTCTGAGTTCACCAGGCCCCTCAAACTAATAATTAGCCTGCTAATCATTCTGACAAAGAACAGAAAAAATGAGAACAAAAATGAGAACAAAAATGAGAACAAAACCACACCAGAAGTAACCAAATTAGTCAAATTAGATTAGTCAAATGCAAGCCTTACTTATAAACTGATTTTGCTCATTTTAATTTACAGATTTGAACCAATCTTTGAGAAACCTAATGAAAAACTGGACTTTCACAGAAACACGTGTTCTTGCAGACCTTACATGCAGGCATGTAAGATGCTGCCTTACATGCCTGTGCCAAGAGGACAGTCCTACACTATGTCCTGCTTGTCTCAACCTCATCATCTACCCAGTGGGTCTACCCCCTTCTAGAGCAGTAGCTGTCACTCCTGCATCACCCCTCTCTCTATCACAGGGAGAAGGAAAAGAAAGGCTACTGGATTGCTAAGGATTGCTAAACTCTTTCACAGCACTCACTATAAATTAATCGAGTTTATGTTTTGAATAGTCTGCCCTTTGTGATGATGGGGAAGATGACCATTCTCATAACTTATTTTCTTTCTTCCATCTCTTTAGTGATAGGAACAAGAATACATAAATAAGCACATGTTGGCCCAGTGTTTTGAACCGAACTTTTAAAATGCATCATGGAATACAGCAAATTTCCTAAAAACAAACAATCCTTCAATAATGACATGCCCAACATTAATTTTTCAAGAATACCCAGTTTGAATTGCTCCCTCTGCACCTTTCGTAAGAGAAAACTCTCATAGCTTCCCTGGGAGACCTAATGGAACTGCTCACATGGAAAATTAGAGTTCTCATGCAAATAACTGAAGTGAGCTGGAATTACAAGAGAAAGCCATTCTTCATGTATTCTATGGAACAGTTTTGGGGAAATACATACGAAATAGTTTGTACTGCTTTCTGCCACAGAACACCTTTTATTTTGTATTGCTTTCCAGGATTTATTTAGAGATTTTATCTTTTTTCCCTGCAAAAATAATTTTCACTTTTTTCTTCTTGGGCAAGATTAGACCCATTAGACCCATTTCTCAGACTGGCAAAGCTGCAAACCTGCAACCTCACACTTCTTGGTTGTATTATGAAAAGTCTGACATCAATATATGGTGTCTTAGATACCTATTACAAATAACATATGTGGGTTAAATCTACATTGAATCTGTGAATTCTGTACACTTTTTCTACAGTTTCCTACCTTCTGTCTGTAAATGAAGCCCTTGGACATTTCTTTACGTGAATGGATACAAATCATACCTAACACTACTAAAAAATTTAAGTGTCTAATTTCTCATTCTACCTGTTTCATAGAGCCACTGAGTTGCTGTTGACAATACTATATACAACATTCAAATTGAAGTGTGTGTATATACATATTTACATACATGATCACACATGCACACACACACAACGTGCACACACACATATACATATACATCAAAACATGCACACATATACATTTATGCATTTTCATAAAAGAGTAACCAAGCCATTAATAACAAATGTTGGAAAATATCCTGAAAAGATGATGAACTTTCAGAATGCTACAACTGGTAGTAAGAAATTTTGGGGTACAATACTATTGACAGAGTTGCTATTTTGCTTTTCACCTACATGGTTTCACCTATTGCTATTTCTTTGTTTTTACTGTAAAAGTTGAGTAGCACTTTGGTACATTAACTGAATGGAATATTTGCAAGTAGCAAATCCATCTGCAGTGGCAGGGTAGTGATAGCTGACACACTTTAGGTAAAAGAATGGAAAGATTTGAATCCACAATGAGAAAAACAAGGCAAAAATTCACAAAGAAGTGAAACATGGACTTGGATCCAGAAACCGAGAAAGACTGCAAGGTTTCTCTAATGCAAACGTAGCCAGCAAGTCCTGAGGTAAATATGCTAAACAAAATGAATAAATAAATAAATAAATAAATAAATAAATGAAAATAAGGGTGTGCTCTTAATATCTTATGATTGAAAGAGCATTTCCTAAATGAAGGTAGAAAGTATGGATATTCTGATCTATGATGAACCAAGGAACTACTGAGATTGTTCTCCAAATCTGTGAGAAATAGATGCTCCTTGGATTCTTAAATTTTATTTTAATAATTTTTGCCTGGGTAATATGTTTTGAATTCAGCTATCTCAGATCTACAACTGTTTTAGGAATTATATAAGAGTCTTTGACTTCTGAAAGCAGGAAGATTGAAAACATGTATCTTCAATGAATTCAGATGAAAAAGAAATTCTATGATCGAGTCATCAAAGTCAGCAGGACTAATTTTCAGTGCCCATGAATACAGCAGATTCTGCAAAGTTGGGTCAAGGTCTTCAGGCACTGGCTAAAAGAAGCCTGCAAGTTAAAGTGATAGCTGAAGGAATACTTTCTAATCTTTTATGCAAAGAGTATCGTAGGAAAGGATAGTCTTTGGTCTGTGACTATGTATATCTGCCAAATTTACAGAGGCTCTAGTCTTGACAGTAAGTTAGATTTCCTATGGTAAACCATAAGAAAGAAATTATTGCCATAGCCCAAGCGGGACTAAAAAAAAAACATTTTCTTTTTCAGAGCGTTTTTTCCTCATCAGTGAGGAAGAGAAACAAATAAATGAAAAAGGCTGTTATAAGGAAATTAATATCACTTAAAAACAAATTGTTCTTTTCAGGTTAAATATATGAAAAGACAGAAGCTCTTAAAAAGAAAAAAAAAAAAAGAATCCTGTGAATAGACAAAATGTCCACCATTGAATATAGCAGCAGAAAGTAAATTTTATTAGCCTTTACGGTCTGTAATTTTTTTTGCTTTTCAATAATCAGTTTATAATTCCAAGTTTGATCTTTTGGAGACTTAAATAGAATGTTATCCTTCCAAACCTGATTCACTGGCTTGAGTGAATGAGAAATATGATTGGTGAAGGAGGGAGAAAATCAGTAGACGTAAGATCATGTATATTTAATATCATAACAATAACGTTGTTCATTATCCTTCAAGCATTTGTTTAAAAAGAAGCAGCAAAACCTAAGACGAAAATGTAGCCTGTAAGGCATTTTGGATGATATAACCCTAACTGCAAGAGCATATTTAAAACTATTCCTAGTAATTCAACATGGAATTCAAATGGTCCCATTCAACATGGAATAATGCAAATATCAGGTCTCCTGGCAAATTCGCTGAATCACCTGGTTCTTGTTAATTGTTTTGATGATAGTGTAAAAAGCAATCCCATCTTGATTCTAAAGAAGATACAGCAAGTGTGATGATGATGGTCCCAGAATTGATCCTCCCTCCTGCAGACGATGCAGACTAATACATCTTGTCGTAAAAGCTGTATTTTGCCTCCTACTCACACTATGGCATGAGCATTGTGTGGAACCTCTCCTATCAGGGAGAAAATCAATTTCCATCTTGATCAGATCAGAACATTTTTTGCAGAAGATTACTAACCCCCAGTTCTTACAGCTGTGCTTCTACACTGAGCTTAACAGAAAAGAGGAGAATGAACCATTATAAAAAAGATTTGCCACTATCTGAAGTGGTAAGCTGCTATCTGAAGACCCTCGTCCACAGCTGATGAACATCACTGGCCAGGCGACTGCCCTGAGAAGAGTTTTAAAATATTCTTAGAGATAGAACTATTAAATGAAGACCGAGATTTCCTTTTCAGTTAGTACAAGAATAAAAGTGGAAATATGAAAAGATACTGACAAAAATATTATTTATGGTATACAGAATACAGTGGGAACACTACTTGTGAACAGTTTGTTGAAGTTTATTCCTGTTTACCACTAACCGATCTGAATAAGGACGAATTATCTCCTTGAGGCTGCACTGTTTCATGAACCTGAGGTGTTTACTCATGATTTGGCATATTTTGTTAGACACCTCCCTTAACATGCAGAGTAGCCTTTTCCTGGTGTGTGCCATTTCATCTTTCTGGAACGTGTTAAGTCATTTCCAGGTCCACCACAGGACAACATTCATCTACACCATTCCCACCAAGATACCTCTATAAACTCACAAGATGAAGCAAACAGCTTTCATCAAGTATTAACCAAAAGAGTAAATATAATCAGATGGCACCAATTTCCATCAGCAAGGGGTTTAACCTACTGACTTCTGTCAGATGAATAACCTCAACTTGATTTGCAGCAAAGCTAAGAGGATGGCTCATCTGTGTAACCAACAGCAACAGTGACGATCCTTGTTATTTTGCAGAATTTCATTCTAAAATATATTCTAAATAAAAGATCTTTGTTTGTTTGGACTATCTTCTAATTGAAGCATTTTTCTCAATGTCACTTTTTAATAATTTTCCATTCTTAGATTTTACTTGTTGGTTTGCTTCTGCTTCAAAAACAGAGTACCATATCGCACACTGTTTATTCAAACTCTTTTCAAGTACCACTGACAATACAATGGCTGTGACCAAGACAGGGCTAAAGTGGTTAAGGGTGGTGCTTGCAGGAGGTTTTGTGAGCTAGAATATGCCTCTAACTCTATTTTATCCATATGTCTCTGTAATGCAGCAACAGATTGAAATACATAAAAATGTCATTAAAATTTTAGTTACTGGTAAAGGAACAGCATTGAGATTTTAAAAATATACACAGAACCTGGCTGCTGCTATTCTCCATAGGATGCTATCAGTTTAAATGCTAACTCGAAATTTGGTACTGAAAAATACTTGTAACAATTATTTTAGTTGCCTATACTTAAGACATTTGAAAGTGAGGACATTACATTATGAGGAGGACATCTTGCAGTCATCACACCACAGCCTTGCAGGAAGACCATGCAAGACCCCCTACTGCTGTGCTGGTGCTGTCTACATCCAAGGGTTCTTGAATTCCCTAGCACTTTTCTCCAGTAACTTAGCAAGGAGGAATGCCAGAAGAGCAGAGTTAAGCAGCCACCAGACTCCTAACATGCTGTATGATGCAGACCCAGTACCTACTGTTTCCTCCTTGACTCACAGCTTTACAGACTTTCAGGGGCTATGGTATTATATTTTAATCTTCTTCATGGAAGACTGAAAGCTGATAATCTAGCCCTGAAGTTGGAAAGATCAAAGAGAAATTGGCACCCGAAAGATGAATAAGAGATAAATCAGACTTTTTAATTACAATAAACCTGGCTTTCCTATCCTGCCTATCTCCTTTTTTATTTTTGCTATCACTCATCATGTGTCTGTTTGTAATTTATACATAGTTTTAGAATCAAATTATACATAGAAATATGACATAGAAACTGCCCATTTTCTGTCATCTAACACATTGCTTAAACCCATAAGACTTCAGTATCAGTCAATCTAACCACTGTTTGTGTGGACTGAGACATCATATTGATTCATCTGAACTTTCATTATTAGAAATTCCACAGTTTCCCAAAAATAACTTAAAAAAGCACATGTGGTCTCCAAAACTGATTAACCAACACCATTATCCTCTTCTTTTGGGGACACAAATACAATATTAAGCAAATAACATCCTGGAATTCATCATAGAATTTATGAAACTTTCATGGAAGTAGCTATTTCAGACAACATTAAAGGAGACACACAAACTGCATCTGATTTTCACTGATAGGATTTCAAGTGAAGTCCCTAGATGCATAAACTGAAAAGTATCAAAACGGTAGGTCGCTAGGTTTAGCACAGAACTAGTCTCCTCACCGACTCCAGTTCAACTGCAGAGACCATCTAGAGGTTTTCTCCTCAAATAAGGCAGTGAATTCAGGACGTCTACCAGGAGGCAGGGTGGGGATACGTCTCACGTGGTGCCCACGTGGAGGAGGGAGGTAGAACTTGCCAGCGGTGGAGCTGAAGCCCCATCAAGGCCGTTGTGCCCAGGTCAGTCTCTCTCCTCTGCTCACATTACCCTGGCCAGCAATAACTTAGGACTTTGGTGCTGGTGACGAAGCTTCCATAGTTGTGCTTATAAGGGATTACTTTACAAGGAGCATGTACCCGATTACAGTAACACCTCTGGTTTAGAAAACCCCGTCATACAGATACATAACATCATAATGCAGTTGGAAACAGTGAATAAATTTACTAACACCATTAAAATGAAAGTGAAGTAAGAAAACTCCCTGAATTACCCACTGATGTCAGAAGACTGTCAAGTGCGTTTTTCTTTAGGAAATATATAGTACACAATACTTACGCAAATTGGTTTTACTTCTTTTTTTTTTTTTTTAATAGGTTTCATGTGTTCCAAGATATTCTGAATGAAAAGTAGAGTGGTAGCTAATGTACCACAGTTAGAGTTTTATCTAAATAGGAATATCTTTTTACAGAGCACATTAGTATTTGAAAGAGCAGGCCTGATTCCCAATGGTGCAATTCTGGTTTTGAATTGGTATAAATTCACTGAAATCACCAGAATAATAGAATACTGACTGGAATTCAGCAAATTTACTCTTGGATCACACGTGAAAACAGAATGCACTGCATAAAAATAATTCAAGCTTGTCCTTAAAATGTCAATGAATCTTCTCCTATACAATGAATATACACTTTCATTAAAGGGTAAGTAGACTATTCATTCATGAATGCAGTCTAAGAATTTTCTTAGTTTCTATTTAACTTTAAAAGTTGCTATTTCAGCTGCTATGTAATCTTTCAGCAAAGCACTAATAGCACAAGTCAATGCCTAGTGCCTACTGATAGACGCAGAATTGCCCCAAGGATCACAGTTCTAGCTCAAAATGGAGAATGTGGATTAGGAAATCCAGGATGGCATGAGGCACAATAGCTCTTGCCTTCTGCTCTTGTCCCTGCCTTGGGATTTAATGCACAGAAAACGCTTCTCCTTTCTTCCCCCTGCTACAGCTTAAATGGCAGATGGCAAATCTGGAAATAATCTACTTTTGAAATGGACAGTAAGTGTCGTAAATCACCATATCTGAATGTCCCACAATTCTCATTTCCTCAAGAAAAACACAATGGAGAGACAACCAACGCTGTGTCCCTGCTGCAGCCGTTCTCGCCTCACCTCAGGAACCCATGCCCAACCCCCACGTTTTCACGGTGCCCTTGGGTCGGGATAGGGACGTGCCCTCACCTTGCAAGGGGAAGGAGCGTTTTAATCCATCTCTATCCCTCAGCTGCCGCGCTGCAGCCATGTTATCTGCGGCTGCTAAGTACGGGATTAGCTCCCATTTTGTTTCTGCAGCAGAGCCGTGCGGGTATTACCTCCAGCTCATTGGAAAACATTATTGATAAGGTCCTGTAAAGTGCTCCACTACGAAGTGGGAAGCACGTTATACACAGGAAACTGTGTAGAGATAATACTTACATTTGAAGATTTAATTTGCCCTAGTGTATATGCTATATGCTTATCTACTGAATTGCCTGTCTGTCTTGTATAGCAAGAAACTAAGAAGAAAACCACCAAACCCAGAGAAAAATTAATTCTCCTGTATATCCAAGAGTAAACAGAATGAAATGCTGTTGAGTCATTACAGTTACCGCGCTGTACAACAAGTTTCAGATGAGAATCAGACTGTAACACCCTCTGACGTTTTTGCAGCCTCAAGAGTTAAAAGGCAGAAGAAAAGTCTCCATTCTCAGTTGGCTTAGGCACTGTTTTCAAATAAGCTTGATTTTAACTTCGTTATACCAAAATTTCAAACCCAGACATAAATTTGCACTAGTATTCACAGGCTATAAACAACAATTTTTATATGGAAAGCACAGCATTCACAACTACAAACATGTGTTTAAATAAATTTCTCAGTTCACTTGAACTTGAGTCTAGCTTTTCAAAACAAACTAAATATTTAGCTTTTTGGAGTCTTTCAGAGAAAAGTTTTTGTAGTATTTCAAAGAAAAAAAAGTGTGTAAAATATTACACAATTCTTACAAGTCTGTTTAACATAAAAAGAAAGCCAGGCTTTCTCTTCATAGACATGTCAGGCAGTTCTCCAACTTGTTTTCCAGAATTTTTCAGAATTCTTTTGTCTACTTTCAGACACAGCAATTACTGAGTGGTAAATTCACTTATCAGCAGGTAATTTTAAAATGCTGAAGAAGAATTCTACATGCTGAAGACGTGTGTTTGTTGAGGCATAACAAAAAAGTTGCCAAACATATTATTATTACAGTTCTTTTTTTTCCTGCATCAAGCAGGTAGTTCTCACGACTTTTTGACTACATTTATGCCAAACTCAGCCTATCTTCTAGTTCCCTTCAGCTGTGCATTACTGATTTTCCTATTTTACAGTCTCAGAAATGACTGGCAATGGCGACACTTCAGAGCACCCAAGGTATGTATAGACTGCCAAGGAGGAGTGTGAGTTCAGCTTTTCTCATTGGCTTAGCTATTCTCTGCAGATTTACATACTAGTATAATAAAAATGAACAATAAGCTATTATTCACTGTCAGAAGTCTAATGGATCTTTCACAGGTATAACAAAGCAGCTAACCGCTGCTATTGCAGGTTTTTATTTGAACAGGTAGACAAGCAGAAAACAGTTGTCAGAAGAGGTAAAGGGAGAAAGAAACATAGTCAGAAAAGTAACCGCAGGAAAAAAACCCTGGAATCAGCTTATTCATTTAGCTGGCCAACCAGGTTTGAGGACAAAGAAGTTATATAATTTGTTTTATTGGGCAGATTTTTATAGAATGCAGCATCCCTAAGGGAAGATTATGGTGAGAATCACGATTTATAACCACTTGGACACTCATGGAATGCCATGAATGGACACTCATGTGTCCAAATATTTTTGCCAATATTTTTGAATGTTTAATGAATATGGATATACAGCAGGTAGTACTACTAGCAGCTGATAAACTGATTAAGCTGTCAACACAGGCATCATCTTGATCCTTGCGTCTCTAGATCTGAACTCATTACAGGCTATTCCCTTTTAAAGGCTTCTCTTCCCACCAACTTTAGAAATTAAAAACAGAAATTATTTTCTGCACTAGCGAATGCCAGTAGAGTCATGAGGAACTCAGATCATTATGGAGAATATCTTGTCATTAAAATTCTCCTTTTTTAGAAGCTACACCACCTTAGGTAATACCTTAGCCCACAGACCTTCATCCTCCACATGCAAAAACTTCCACCCACATTATGTCACTTTTTGGTATAAAACAACTGTATCCTTCACCATGTCTCTCTGCTGTACGGTATAATGCTCCTTCCTTTCCAAGGCTGTGGAAGAAATAATTTCCAAAGGTCTGCCGGGCTTCATCCAATTGGTGCTTTATCTCAAAGGCAGATGAAGTAAATTTGTTCTGTCCCTCAACAGTCTACAACACAGAGAAAGGAATAATATCCTTGGGACAAACTGACTCCAGCCTGACCCCTACACATGTACTTTGCCCCAATTAGTTCACCTCATCTGCAGCAACCACTGAGATCATAAATGCCAATGCAACTTCAAACACCTGCCAGGTATCGAGGCCAGGAAGGATCATTCAGCATCTCAAATAGCCAAGAATCAGCAAGAAAAATGGGATAATTGGCAAGCCTAGACACACACTGTGTGTATACATTAGAGTGCAGGTCAGCAGTTGTTGAAGCTTTCATTTCCTAATTTTGTAGGGATGTCAAGTGAGCATTTGTGGGCAAAGACAGAGGCAGAGTATTGCAAAGAAGGACCATAGCTGAGAAGAGTCTTTTTTAAATAGCTTCTCAAATTGCCTTGCCATTATACTGGCAGGTTTTTGTTCAAATGCTAGTAAGTAAAATGTGCTCCATTCTACTACAAAGAAAGCAGAGGATAATAATTTGGGCCTTTGTGAAATTCAGGTGCACACTTTAAGTAGTTGTAGCCTTCTTGATAATTTTAGTGATGTATTTTTGCTGTCAAAATTCTAAATAGCACAGTTCCTCCCTTCATTGCCAGTGGTGAATTTCAGGTATTCATAGACACAGAAAGACAGAGCTTAATCTTCACCCTTCTCTTCAAACTGAAGGGTCTCATGGGTCCACTACAGAAAAAGGGTAGTTGCATTAGTATCAGCATAATTTTGTTAAGGGTTCCAGGTATCACTGCTGGCATTTAGAAAACTCACGCTTGATAAGGGTTTTTATCATGCTTAGATTTGTATAGACAAAGCAGCTTCCCTTTCAAAAACAGGCAGCAGACAAAAAAAATTATATATAACACACATATATTCATATATATATATATATACACACACATATATATATATTCAATGTATCTTGAATGGACTGAATTGATACATGCAAAAATAATATTTTTGTTCCTTTTTTGAACAATCTCATCTTTTGTTTGAATTCTGTTTCAAACTGAGCTAATATACATGTTTTCTAAGTTTTTTTATATATTATCAGGCTATAGAAAATTTCAGTAATAAGGTTCTGAAAAGCAAACACAACGGACTTTTGAAAACAGCAACCGAGTCCTCGTGCCAAGTGCAAGGTCCAAGCACTCCTGACTTCCACATCTCTTAAAATGCCTTTACTTCTAAGGATCATTTACAACAGACTTTGTAAGCTATACAATTTATAACGTGAATACCATCCTACATTAATGAATGAAGGCCGTTACGCTTTGGGCTGCATTACAGAGGCTGTGGAGTCTCCTTCTCTGGAGATCTTCCAAACCCACCTGGATGCCACCCTGTGCCCCGTGCTCTAGGGGTCCCTGCCGGAGCAGGGGAGTTGGACCAGATGATCTGTAGAGGTCCCTTCCAACCTCAACCATCCTGTGGGTCTGTGCTTCACAATGGAGAACTCCAGAACACTACAGGGGTGCTGCTCACTCCTCCCAAAATCAGACCTTCTTGCAGACTTTTATGTTTAACTCTGCAATATTTTTACTTCCTTTTATTTCTTTTCTTGCTGTTAAGTTACTTTTGACACATACAATACATAGAGAAAAAGTAACATACAAATATATAGAAAACCTATCTAAATAAATCTGGCCCAGTATATTCACATCTGGTAAACTGACAAGCTGTGCAAGTGGAGATATGTCTGTCAGGTATTAAAAAATATTAAAAACAAACAAACAAAAAGCACCTTCAGGAAACCCTCCCTACCTGAGCTGCAGAGACTCGGCCCAGTGCAGCATCTGTTATCTGATCCCTGCCCCACTGGGTACTCCAGGTGCTGAGACAGGGATTTTGTGACCTGCTCCAGGGCATTACCGGATAATCCTTCAGGAAGGGGCAGGTGGCACTCACTCCTACCTGCTGTCGGTAGCACTTCCTGAGGACTGCAGCAAATGCACGCACTCCTTGCTTGCATGTCTCTATGGTTTGACCAGCTGCTGGGGCTGTTGTCCAATTTCTTGATACATTTGATATGCTATCCTCATGGCTGCCCTCCTTCCGTGCTGTATACAGAGTTTTCCTGTTGTTTTCTGCAGTGAGAATCTCCATGTGTATTTTTTCTTTTGTATCCTCTCATGCCTAGTGAAAGGCTGAATAGTTAGTTCATCACCAAACTAAGTAATGGGCTTTAATACTGTTGTTCAGGAGTGATTTTTGTAAAAAATTCTGACAAGGTAGAAATGAGATACAGCAGCCAAACAATAGCTGGAAATAAGAAAGAAACTAGAGGATCGCTACACCTACTTGGCAAATCCCAATCTATTTAGCAAATGCTAACATAAATCAAGAAGAATGTGTATGAGAACACTGTATAACCTGCTTTGGTAGTTATTGAATACTTTCCTTCACACAGAGCTTCGTGGAGGTGACTGAAATTTCCCTGCTCCCTATTTTCCTCCTTAAAAATAAATCACTGTGTCTGCACACTGAAATAGTGGTCTATTGTGAGATGAGCTGAAGTTTTGTAGTGGATTCAATGCATACTGGAAAAGCAGAAAGCTCCTGCTATCTTGTGAGCTGGTTGAAAAGTGAAAACAGATTAGAGAAATAAGTTCTTCAATAGGCAGCAACATTGCTTTCACACCAGATTTGATGAATAAGTCCTCCCAGCGGCACTAACACCTGATACGCACATTGCATGGATTAGCAAGTTTTAGTCCAGGCAGAAGAAAAAACAGTTTACTTTTTTTTTGCTTGCAATAACTGCTGCAGGTATATTATCTAATGAAAACACAACAAGATTTCTCTAAGGAATGTGAAATTCGTTTGGTGTTTCCATCAAACAATTATATGTTGTTCATCCACTATCTGAGAAGCACTGAGGCATATCCAGGCCTGATTACATTTCTTCTTAGCTCCAGATCAGAATATGCCACTAGGGTGGCAAACAGTTTCTCGTCTCTGCCATGCCAGATCCTCGATGCAGACATACACAAGAGAGGGGTTTCTAATAACAATACAGCCACATTTGCTTAATATCTTGATGATCCGAAAACAAAATGCCTTTGCATTAATGGGGCCTTTCAGAACATTTCAAATTAAAGGATAAATTTTCAAAGACATGGAACACGGATTTGCTGTGGGAGGCAAACAGCTAAACTCCCATTCGCTGCTTTGAAAAACACCCCTTCAAATACCGTATTTTCAAAAGGCACCAGACTTTCCAATAACAAAGAAGCTTCCAAGAACAATAGTATCATTTCCACTGATGCTATCTGATGCTTCTTCCACAGAAATGTTAGGCCTGAAGAAGACAGAGCAGCTCAAGGACATTTTTGCAGGGCAGGAACACTAGTTATTGCTGGGGGCTGCATCCCCTGACTTGCTGAGCAAACACCCTCATGAACGTCCCACTCCCCCTCCACACCCAGCCCAGATGCATACAAAGGGGAAAGCCATCCAGCAACAAACATCACTCCTTCAATTGGTGTTAGTCTCCTGGAGGCTGAAACTAATTATTAGCAGGAGAAACACCAAAAACCTCCATCAGTTCTGCATAAAGATGCCTCAGCAGCGCAGGAGCATGAAGGCAAGAAATATGATAGAGGGGTATTGTGACAGAGATGTTGGACTGCATCTGATGAACGCATTGACGGTTAACATCCAGCCTATTCACTCTAAATACAGAAGGAAACAGGATCTTTCCCAATTATCTGCAAATTCTGCTCATGTCTCTCTAAGTAAGTTCACAATGTGTTCCTCAACAATCCTGGAAAACCTGGCAGTTTATGCAAGTGCATAAGGGAAATAAAAATCTCAATTGCTTTTTGGAAATGCAATAAACTACACATTCTTCTCCCTGAAGGTTTTTATCATTAATAATGTAATCTTACAAACTAAACATCAGAAGGTGTAAACAAGTTGTTAGAGCATATTCTTGAGAGCTATTCTTCCCATTACAGCAGAATCTTTCAATTCAGCAAGGAATTTTTACAAATTATCTCTATGAGACAGATAAGGATATATGGAATTCCCACTCTCATCTTCTTTATTAAATACATATTTCTTATTTAATTAAAAGACTTTGTAAGATTAGTTTGATTCATTTGGTCAAATGGCAGAGACTAATTGAACAACCAAGGTTTGGAAGCCCATTAGAAAATAATCATACTCAGCAGTGAAAGTAGCAAGCATGAACTGAATATTAAGGCATTATCTCCTCCAAAGGTCAAAAGAAATATTTCAAAAGGTTCCATCTGTTTGATTTTCCAAAAGACAGAAATAATAGAAATATCTGAGGAAGTACTTACTACGATGTCTTCAGGAAAAGTATCCCGACTGAAAGAGCCATCATCAAACATAACTTCATAGAAAACTTGGGAGGTGACTCCTATGACTCTGCAACTGTAATATCGTGTATTCCTGTGTTTCGTGATGACTGTCTGCCCAATTGTAATGGCCTTCTCACATGCTTTAGTTCTCTTGAAAAAAAAGAATTTAAAGGAATGAGTAACTTAAAAATACCAAGTTGCTCAACAGAAATGTGTAACTGTCAAAACAGAAGTAATAAGAATTCTTCCCTTAATATAAAAACTTACAAAACTATTCATTATAAAAATAATCACGAGTTGTATGTCACACAGGGCCTTTGAATTTCAAGAAAAAAGAAACAATATCTACAGAGTAACAAATTACAACACTCAAAAATATTTTTGTAAATGATGCCTTCTAACCTTTGCAGTAGAGCAAGAATACTTAAAACAACTAGCAATATTTTTAGATCTTATTTGTTGTGCTGGAAGATAAAACACAGCAAACCTAGACAATGTTATGAAACTATTTTAAAAGATGTATTTTTAAGCCCTATATTTTTGTATAATTCTTAATATTGCTAAATATTTTGTTAATATTGCTAAATATTTTGCTAAATTACTAAATATTTTGGTGAGTGGGGACAAAATAATTAAATGCATATTCAGGTCTTGTCAGAACTGCCCACATTAGTGTATCCAAATAACTTCTTAACCAATACTGCGCAGAACATTTATTTTCAAAATTCAGACCGCACTTATCACTTCAGCACTTATTTATATAGACCATCAGTAACAATAATTTTCATTTTTCACTTTGACTGCACTGGAACTAGTTAAGTCAGTCAGAAGTGTAGCAGAGGTGTCAAACTATGCAAAAATCCTATGATGTCAATATCTGCTTAAGAGTTTCTATATAAACCAGAACTGAACCTTACAAGTCAACAAATGCTGAGCTCACATGATGCAAGCAGACATACACACCAGCTCCCAACCCATGGATCCCCATGAACCTCCAACTTAAAAAGGCAAGCTTTTGCACCAGAAAAAAATAAACAAGAAGCTTCTTATTCTAACAAAACAAGGATAGGACTTCTCTCCTATGAGTCTGACAGCCTGTTCACAACTTCACATCAGTCCATTTGCTTACATAAAAGTTGTTGTGACTTTGGTTACAGCTGGATATTTGAACTTCCAACAGTGAAAGGCACAAAGAAAACAGGCAGTTGAAATATTATGCCTTTATTAAAATATTTTTGATTTGAACTATTTGTGTAAAAGGCATGAAAATATCTGATGGCACATACTAAATAGTCAGCTTTCTACCACTGCCTCATTGGGCTCTCAAGGCAGTGAAGTCTTCTATCAGCATAATAATCTTCAAAAAAAAAGTCTGTGAATATTTGGAAGGTGATAAAGAATTTTTACCATTACTGTCAAAGGAAAACTAAAGGCAGCCTCAATTCTTTTTGTTAGACCCCAAAAAGTTAATCCTTTTGAGACAAAATGACTAAATGAACACTCAGTAGAATTATCTGTATTTTTGGATTTTTTTCAAGTCTAAAGAATATTTTTAATATAAGCAAAATATAATATTTTAAAAGATGACACAGGATCATTTAATGATAAAATATTAAAAAAAATAATGCCATATCCTATCAGAATAAATAATAAATATCAGAAATGCATCTTAGTTCAAGGAGAAGGAGCTTATTTTTCAGTATGTTATCTTGGTAGGATTCTTGATTTATTTCATGGAAAAAATATTGACAAGTACACTCCATAACTGATTGCATGTCCCAGGAAACATTTCCTGTTAGAAAATCCTAAGAATTTATTGATGTTAAGAATGTCATTTTTGATCAGAAAGGACAGTTGTTATGCAAGGGAATCTATCAGATTAAAGAAGCAGCTGTGGTTGTTATTGAGGAAACCGTGGTTTAAAAAGCATGATTTTCTTTAACAGTACCTACGCCAAGGTAGGTACTAAGATAGCAGCAGAAATGCAGAAAACAACCAGACAGAGAGGAAAAAAAAGTTAACCTCTTCTGTGTCCAAACTTCAAAAAGAGGCAAAATTACTTTCTCCCTCATTTTCTGTATGGCACAACATAAAAAAATGTAGTTAAATAAAATACATAAACTTTGCATACATAAGAAGGAGATGAATATCTTGAAGAAAAATATATAAATATCTTGAAATATTCCCAGATTAAAAATTTTGATGGAATATCTCAAAATTCTAAGACTGCTTTGATATGGAAACAGAAATCTCATTTAGAATTTTTCAGATTTCTCCCTAGATCTGTAATTTAGGCACAGAAACAATATATGACATTTTTGAAATATGACAGTTCATGATTTTTGAATACATGTTCAACAGGGCATGCCTACAAGACTCTGCAAAGAAAGGTCTGGCAAAAGTTAGCAGTTGCATATAACAGCAATACATCATTCCTGAATGCAAGCACCTCATTCCTCCCTGTAGCACCTCAACTCAGCAATATTGATAAATACTTTCAACGCAATTTTCTTGAGATCACAGCAACAAATTATTTGGAAAAAAACACCACTAATAATACATACTTATTACTTATTACTAATAATACATACATACATAGTTAGGTTTTTAGTTGAACAATCTGCTAGCTTTACATATTACAATACTACTGTAGATATCCGTAACCAACAAGAGGCCATCCTTTGGTTAAGAAACTTGAGGAAACTAGTAATCAAAGATATTGACTGAAAGTAAAGGCTGTATTAAGAAAATTATAACATTACTTCCTTGAAATACGTATGGTAGTGGGGAAGTGCAGATAGAACATGGTTATAGAGGGTCCTCTTTCGCCCCTCCTGGGAAACCTGCAGGCTTGATTACCTCCCTTACATGCCTGTACACCAACATGCGGAGCATGGGGAATAAGCGGGAGGAACTGGAGATCTGTGTGCGGTCACAGCATCATGGTCTCCATGGAAGCAGAGAAACATGGTGGGACAGCTCACACGGCTCGAGTGCTGTCATGGAAGGCTATGTGCTCTTCAGGAAGGACAGGCTGGGAAGGCGAGGGGGTGGAGTTCTCTGTATGTGAGAGAGCAACTGGAATGCATGGAGCTCAACCTGTGGGTGGAGGATGAGCGAGCTGAGAGCCCGTGGGTGGGGGTTAAAGGGCAGGATCACGTGGGAGACACTGTGATGGGTGTCTGCTACAGGCCACCTGACCAGGATGAGGAAGTTGAGGCTTCTGTAGACAGCTGGAAATAGCCTCATGGTCACAGGCACTGGTTCTAATGGGGGACTTTAACTACTCTGATATCAGCTGGAAAGATAACACTGTGAGGCACAAGCAGTCCTGGAGGTTCCTGCAGTGCGTTGATGATAACTTCTTGACGCAGGCTGTGGAGGAACCAATGAGGAGAAGTGGACTACTGGACCTCGTACTAACAAATAGCGAGGGGCTCACTGCAGATGTGAAGGTGAGGGGCAGCCTCGGCTACAGTGATCATGAGTTGGTGGAGTTCAGGATCCAATGAGGAGGGAGAAGGGCTGCAAGTAGCCTTGCAACCATGGAGTTCAGGAGGGCCAACTTTAGCCTCTTCAGAGACCTCCTTGGAAGGATCTCATGGGCTAGAGCTGTAGAGGGAAGAGGGGCCCAGGAGAGCTGGTTAGTTTTCAAGCAGCACTTCCTCCATGCCCAGCAACAGTGCGTCCCAGTGTGTAAGAAGTCAGGCAGAAGGCGCAGGAGACCTGCATGGATGAGCAAGGAGCTTTTGGCATTGCTCAAGGAGAAGAAGGCAGTATACAAAATGTGGAAAAAAGGACAGACCCCTTGGGAGAAATACAGGAATGTCGTCAGGGATTGCAGAGACGCGACCAGGAAAGCTAAGGCGCGTTTGGAATGTAACCTGGCGAGGGATGTTAAAAACAACAAGAAAAAATTCTTCAAATATATTAACAACAAAAGGAAGGTGAGGGAAAACGTGGGTCCGCTGGTGAACGGGGCAGGGGCCCTGGTTACAAAAAGCACAGAAAAAGCAGAGTTACTGAATGCCTTCTTTGCTTTGGTGTTTACCAAGGGCAGCCCTTCAGAATCCCAGGCCCTAGGGACAAGAGAATAGGACCAGAGAGAGGAAGAGTTGCCCTGCGTAGAGGAAGATTGGGTCAGAGAGCACCTGAGGAAACTCAACACCCACAAATCCATGGGGCCCGATGGGAGACACCCCAGAGTGCTGCATGAGCTGGCGGATGTCGTAGCCGAGCCGCTCTCCATCATCTTGGAACCTGGAGAACGGGGGAGGTGCCGGAGGACTGGAGGAAAGCCAATGTCACCCCAGTCTTCAAAAAAGGCAAGAAGGAGGAGCCGGGCAACTACAGGCCGGTGAGCCTGACCTCTGTCCCTGGGAAGGTGATGGAGCAGCTCATCCTGGCTGCTGTTTCCAGGCACATGGAGGAGAAGAAGATGCTCAGGAGTAGCCAGCATGGGTTCACCAAGGGGAAATCATGCTTGACTAACCTGATAGCCTTCTATGACGGGGTGACTGGCTGGATAGATGATGAGAGAGCAGTAGATGTCATCTATCTGGACTTCAGTAAGGCTTTTGACACCATCCCTCACAGCATCCTCCTGGGCAAGCTCCAGAAGAGTGGGTTAGATGGGTGGACAGTGAGGTGGAACTGGCTGGATGGCAGAGCTCAGAGGGTGGTGATCAGTAGTGCAGAGTCCGTTTGGAGGCCTGTGGTTAGCGGTGTCCCCCAGGGGTCAGTCCTCAGTCTGGTCCTGTTCAATTTGTTCATTAATGACCTGGATGAAGGGATGGAATGCCCCCTCAGCAAGTTTGCTGACAGTATGAAACTAGGAGGAGCAGCTGATAGCCCTGAGGGCTGCACTGCCATCCAGAGGGACCTGGACAGACTGGACAAATGGGTGGTGAGAAACTTCACGAAGTTCAACAAGGGGAAGTGCAGGGTCCTGCACCTGGGGAGGAATAACCCTAGACATGCCTACAGGCTGGGGACCGACCTCCTGGAGAGCAGCCCCGCAGAGAGGGACCTGGGCGTCATGGTGGACGACAAGTTGACCATGAAGCAGCAGTGTGCCCTTGTGGCCAAGAAGGCCAATGGGATCCTGTGGTGCACTAAGAGCATTTCCAGCAGGTCGAGGGAGGTTGTCAGCCCCCTCTGCACAGCCCTGCAGAGGCCATACCTGGAGTACTGTGTGCAGTTCTCGGCCCTCCAGTACAAGAAGGTCATTGAGCTTCTAGAGAGGGTCCAGTGACAAACAACAAAAACGATTAAGGGACTGGAGTACCTATTGTATGAGGAAAGACAAAGCGAGCTGGGCCTATTTAGCCTAGAGAAAAGAAGATTGAGAGAGGATCTTCTCAACATGTACAAACATCTTGGAGGAGAACGTAAAGAAGATGAGGTCAAACTCTTCTCAGTGATGGCCAGTGACAGGACAGGGAGTAATAGGTACAAAACACAGGCAGTTCCACCTCCATGTGAGGAAGACCTTCTTTCCTATGAGGATGACAGAGCCCTGGAATAGGCGGCCCAGAGAGGTTGTGGAGTCTCCTTCTCCAGGGGTGTGGAACTCCCAAGGTATGGATCTGCTGGAGAGAGTCCAGCGCAGGGCTACAAGGATGACCAGGGGCCTGGAACATCTGCCCTGTGAGCAAAGGTTGAGAGAGCTGGGCCTGTTCAGCCTGGAGAAGAGAAGGCTGAGAGGGGACCTCATCAGTGTGTACAAGTATCTCAAGGGAGGGAGTGAGGAGGATGAGGCTGGTCTATTCTCAGTGGTGGCCAGCGACAGGACTAGAGGAAACACCCACAAACTGAAGCATTAAAAGTTCCATAGGAACTTACGAAAGAATTTCTGAACAGTGAGGGTGACAGAGCCCTGGAACAGGCTGCCCAGAGAGGCTGTGGAGTCTCCTGCTCCGGAGTTCTTCCAAACCTGGATGGCCTGGATGCCACCCTGTGCCCCGTGCTCTGAGGGGCTGGAGCAGGGGGTTGGACTGGATGATCTAGAGATCCCTTCCAACCTCAACCATTCTGTGATTCTATGATTCTATGAATGAAGGAAAAATGGTAACATCCTTACTTCACATATAACATTTTGAACTTCTAAACACAAGAACACATTCGTGCTGACAAAGCAATCTGCTTGATTCTTGTAAAAATTTGCAAAATCAGTATAATACTTCATTCCCCACAATTATATTGTTCTGGTTTTGAGCAAGAAATTTAAAACAAAGGACAAACAAAAAAAGTTCTTTGTATGTGTGAAGCATTTTTCTGCTTAATGGTGAACATTAATGGTGCTTAATGTAGTTTCTGCATCAAAAGCTAGCTAATAGCCAGCATAAACAAGAAAAGCATAACGCAATATAAAAGAGAAGCATTTATGAGTAAACTTCCAAAAGCTTAAGGATCTGATTAGAAAAATTATCCAAAACACAAAGTATAAACACAACCCAATCATATATAAACATATGACAATCTCTTTTGTTTCAGGATTAAGAATTTCAGAGAGAAAAAGTTTCTTTAATAGCATGTCTGATCCTTCCAAGTTTTAATTCCACTGAAAAACAAAATACACTTCTGCAATTTTGATTTTGATTTGAGCCATATGAAATAAGTGAATCAAACAACTTTTTGTTTGTCAGTGCCAAGTTTCAAGAAAGGTCTTGATATAGTCTCCTTCTAATCTGAGCTGAGTTGTTCACGCTTGACACAACCACTTCATAAGCAATTATGCAAAACCCTGTTTCTCCATAATTTTTTTGCTCATTGAAAATACAAAATTCAGATCAAGGAAATCCCTGGGAGAAAAAAAACACTTAATGGGAGTCCCATTCAGCTTATTAGTGTTGTATTGTTTCAGATGAATATTCATATTGTTTCTTAGCATACAAAATAATAACTATTTAATAATTTTCCACTGTTCCAGGGAAGATGCATACTTAGAAAGTTAAATGTTAAATAGCAAGGTTAGCACTTTTTTAACTTTTTTAACCAGTTAGTATCACAGCAACACAGAAGAAAATACAGCGAAATAAATATAATTTTTTTGTGACTGCACACAAGAGACACGACAGAGGCAAATGTCTGTTGAGGTAGATGAAAGGGTTAAGCACCAGTGGCAGGAATGCATAAAGTCAGTATAGAAAACAATATACCACAGAAAGTCCTATTTGATCCAAGAACAGTTTCCCAGGCTAATGATGAAAATCTCACTACTTGAAGTATGAAAACTTATCTGGAAGCAATATAAGAAAATATTTGGTCAGAATAGTCCTGTTCCTACTGGCAAAGAAATTGATTCAGTAATTTAAGATAGTGGATAATGTTTTATAAGCAAATCATAAAAATTATCTGAAAATTTATCTGTTCAGATACTGTTTCAAATTTGCTTTGAAACTGAATTTGTTCTCATAAAAATGTACAGATATCATACAATTATTTATTTTGGAAAGCAAAAAATCCTTAAAAAGCAAAACCGTTCTGGGGAAATTTTGAAAAGAATACAAGATATGTCTGCCTTGTGTTTTTCAGAATTACTAACAGATTGAACACTCAGGGCTGACTGATTACTCTAGTTGCAAGGCATTACATTTTATTACACTCAGAAGAAAATCTTAGCCTTTAATAGTCCTGTCTGTAAAACCAAGAATTTACTGACAACCTCTTGAGAGAAAGACACATATTATACAGAGTTTCATTAGCACAATTACATGAGTTTACTCTTTCAATTTTTAATGTACAAAAGAGATAAAAAAAATCAAATTTAGAGTTCTCAAGCTGAAAGGGTAAGAAACCATTCTCTAAAGTAATTCTCTTAGTAGTAATTTCTTTGTTAAGACTATATTAAGCAGTAGCCATTCTAGTTGTATATTGCTGGGAAACAGCTAAAGTATAGTTTTAAAACCCCAAGAAAAAATGGCAAAAATTATTTCTTAACAGTGGTAACAATTTGGTGATGTAAAAGACATTAAAACCTGAAAAACATCAACAATTAATTTTACCAGATGATAGAAAAACTTTATTAGTATATTAGTGTATTTGCAAGCAGGGCAGGACTTGCATACAACACTGTATCACCTATCTCACAGTTTCTGAGGGTATTTGCAAGACACTCTGAGCTGGTATTTGTAATGTACTCCAAGATAACACAACAGAGAAATCAATGACCAGTTATAGCAGCCAAAACAATACCTTCAGCAATGACTCTAATGAAAGAATGTGCTAAGACATATCAGGTACATTTCTCCCAGGTAATGGGATAATCAAAAATCTTTGAGATACAATAGTTTTGCTACGTTTATAAATATGATAGATGAAGCTATTACTATACGCAATGTAAATCCCTTTTCCCACTTTCTCTAGAAGCACATTTTAATTCTACAATTCCATTTTCCAATCAATAAGGAAACATATTTCTTACCACATTTTGGTTGATTTTGTGCCTGAAACAGGTGATGTAGACAACATATGGCCAGTCATCAGGTTCCATAAGGACTCCCGCAGCGTGGGCACAGGTAACATGGAAGGAGGCTGGACAGCGTCCATATGAACACTGAATGCAGGCCCCAGAAATTTTCTTAATTCTCTGTCTGCAGAAAATGCACTTCTGCAGAAGCAAAACACAACAGAATACTTAATACTACTACAAATCCATTGACTTCTCCATATATTTCAAGGGTTAAAAAGTTACTTATATTTCATACTTACACTATGCACCTTGCAATCTGCATGGGAAAAGAATAAGCATTTACAAAATAAAAGATAATTTTGTAATACTAATTTATAGATAGCATTTTTGCCTTCTTATGGAAACACAGAGACTGTTTTTTTGCTATAATAAGAAAATCGATACACACATGATTATTTTGAACTTTAATTTCAAATTCCATATACTGTATTGAGAATTAACCTGGGCCTCCTAAAATGGGTTAACCTACACATAGTTCTGCCAAAAAACTGCAGTAGGACTAAGAAAGAATCAAAGGACCAAAGGGCGAGGCAGGGCTTCCAGACACCATTTAATCTCACACTCTACTTGAGGCTGGACTCGATGCACACTCAGAATGGCTTTGGCAGATGGCTGTCTAAGCTTCCCGTTACAGTCTTCCTTAAAAAAGTTTCCACAACATCCTTAGATACCCTGTTACCTGGAGTTAGAAACCTTTTCTTACTATCAAGCCTTCACAGAGTTAGACAACTGAAGATTGCTTCTCTTTCATTTTTCCCACTCTCTTCTTCAGTAGCAGTATATTTACATAATGGTGATTGCATATGCATTCCACCACTTTGCTTATGGAAATGTCACATCAAAATCCTTACTGATGTCAGTCTGTACCATGTATATTCCTCCTCCCAAAGTGGAAAAATATGTCAAAATATTATTGCTGTTTTGTGTTTTCACTGCCTCTGCCACACAGCTTTCGTAAGGAGATGGCCCCTATGAAATAACCGAGCGTTGCTGGTTGAAGCCTTGTCAGATGAGTCTCTGAAACAGGCCCTGCCATGCTATAGAAAGTGCAAGAAGACCACCATGGTGCCACCAGAAGAAATGAACATGCTACACTGGACAGTTACTTTAATACTTGTATTGGCAATGGGATTATATCACATGTGGGAATTAGTTTCTATTTACCCTCAATCATGGCTAACAAAACTATAAATGTGGTCAATGATCACTTTGCTTAATGATGTGATGGGTGGGAATTTCCGTAATTTGAAAACATACCGTTGCATTAGCTGTTCCTTCCATTTGTTTGTCACTAAATCTGCTTGTCACTAATTTTGTTTAACATTCTCTTGTCTGTCTACTCTGTGACCAGGAGCAAAAATAACTTCCACATATTTTCACTGTACAATTAGTAATTCAAAGTATTTTGAATTAACACAAATCAAAATCCTTTTTCCATAATACCAGAGTATTTATTTTATTGTTAAATTCTCAGAAGCCAGTTTCATTTACATCCTAAAGGAAATCTGCACAAATTGCCCTACAGCACTTAGTTTCAGTGGCTTCTGGTGTTGAGTTTATGACCAAAATAATGCTTTTGCAATGGCAGCTGTCACCAAGTGCATCAGAATCATTAAGTCCTGGTCAAATTCTGCATTCATAATCCAACCTGTGAAAGCCTATGGCCTGAATGACTTTGCATGAGGAGAAAGAAGAGGATCATTTGGAGCTGAGTTAAGTATCTTGCCATGACTCATTCCAGGACCAGAACCTTGTCCAGAGTCCTGCAGCTGCAGTAGATCTGCCAGGCTAGCAGCAGCCAACAATGATTTCAGTATCATAAGCAAAGTTTGAGACTTTGCTGATTGAGACTTCATGTTGGGTTTATGCTCATATGCATGAAGGCATTTTCAGACTGGTCAAGCAATTGTTTTCCAAGAAAGCTTGAGGGTTGTTATCTATACATCCATTTTATATATACATATATATACATATATGTATATATAAAAGTTTATAAAGATTCAGAGCCAAAAAATTCAGAATAAATCAGTAATTCTACGAGAACACAGATCAAATATCCTATATATAATGGCCAGAGACTGAATGCAGATAAAAATATGTTTAGAATGCTTATTCAGATTATTGTGATTATACATTAAATTCTCAATTCAGATTGAGAAGCTCTTGAGTGTCCCTAAGCAAAGAAGGAAAGATTAAAGCACAAAACATACACGAATTAAACAAATCTTATCCTTTTATTTCTAAAAAACAGCTGGGCATTTTGACTCAAACATTCAAAGTGTAATTCATATAAAGCACAGAAAACAGGGAATAGGGCAGCCATGGCAAAGTGTGGCAAAATTAGCACTAACTTAAAGAAGAATCTTAAAGATAATAGTGCCCTCCTTAATTATGGGCTGCAATAGTTACATGAACCAACGAGGCAGGCACACACTGGAAGCGATGAAGTAGGGGTACCTCACCTTCTTGATGAGTCTCCAACCTCAGCCTGAACGTACGGCCAAATTTTGCATTTTGAAAAAGGCAGACATAAGCACACACAAAAGCACAGGTATAGGCAATCTCCCCATTTGCACGACCATAACAAGCAGCAGGCACCCATTCAGAGATATGAGAAAAAGCTCAATCTTTGAAAACATAAGCCAAGGTTATCCCATATTTGATTAACAAAAAAGCCTAACAGAGAAAAGTATAAAAATCTATTCTGCATATACTTGTGAAAACTAAGCTGAGCTGTACAGTAGACTGGTAGATATTAGCTGTTAATAGCAAACTGCAGAGTGCTATTTCTGACATATGATGGTAATTATTTCCCTACCAAGATTCTTGCTGATAATGTATTTCTTGTAGTCATAAATGGGCTTTAATATATGCTGAAGTTGTGGATTCTTTTTTGTTTTTTTTTTTTTTTTCAGAATTATATCAGAGAAAAATAATCAAAATGAGTAAAAGAAAAGTATGCAAAGATTGTGGTTTCATTTTCAAGTTTGTAAAATGTAAGAGTGATGAAAATGAAAATGGAACTGATCTTGAACTGACCTTACAAAGCACAGAACGTAAACATTTCTCTGTCAGGGCTAACTTCACGGTTAGGCATAAATGTGCTACTTGAGAAATTAACCAGCTGGACACATACATTTACTAAAACACACTCAAGTTAATTCAATATCCAATGATAGATCTTCAGCACACTGAAACTAAAACTGCTCCTAGCAGGTAAAGCAAATTCAAAATCCTAGATAGCTACAAAGAATCTTATTATGAATTAATATTTGTTAGGCATTAGCATAAAGCAGAGACAATGGGGGAAGTGGCTGAGAATCAATCTTAATCAGAGATTCAGATGCAAAATGAATTGAGGAATAAATAAAATTGTTTATATAATGGGAGATTAAAAATATAGGACAGAACCATGCATTGCAATTTTCTAGATGGTGAAAT
Source organism: Eudromia elegans (assembly GCA_003342815.1). Taxonomy (NCBI): domain Eukaryota; kingdom Metazoa; phylum Chordata; class Aves; order Tinamiformes; family Tinamidae; genus Eudromia; species Eudromia elegans. Next base: position 5,446,955 of record PTEX01000026.1, read on the forward strand.
GACCTCTCTTTGCCCCCAAAATGAAAAATACTCTGCCGCAAATGGATTTCATAATCATGAAATAGCTCTTTAATATTAATAGATTGCAAATATACAAACAAAGTGGATTTTAAAGAATGACTCCGAGAAGAGGACACTGGATGCCAACATTTGCAGAAGCCCGCTGATAGCTTTCATAATGATTTTTATGCAACCTCATATAAACAATTTGATATTGTTTCCCTCAAAGAGAGTAACACTTACAAAGCAAAATTCCAGTCCCTAACAGGATCATGATCTAAACACAGTAAGTGTGCTTTCTGAGGCAAAGATTTACAAAAATAAACAAACGCTGAAGGTTGTGGCAGAAAGTTGGGACTGGACTTTGAGAAATGATGTGGAATATTTCTCTCAATAGTATTTCTATAACTTACCAATAAGAACATCTTTCTGAAGAAGCTCACTCCAGTAAAGCATTAAATCAAAAAAGATAATATTTTTCTCTTTTTTCTCTAAAAATTATTTAAATTAAATTTCTTAAAGTCATTAAAGAGACCTGTATGATCTCTTTCTCATTGTTCCAGATGACTATTAACCACCAGTTAGTAACTCAACTGCATATTCTTATCCTCTTTCATATATTTAGCATTTTCTGGCCTTGTAGGACTTATCATAAACAACTACTAAGACAAGACACCTTTTAGGAAATTAATGGAAGATAAACATTAGCTATTTCTTTCCCTATCATCTGATTCTATAGCACCTCTGTGTCTGGTAATTCATTTGCTTTACTTCACACGTTACATTGAGACATGCAATAGGACTGTCATGCATGAATCACACTCTAGATAACACATGTTGGTCCTTCCAAAATCAGGAGTAGAATATCCATAGATTTTTACCAAGCCAAGTTTTCACAGAGGATATTACAAAAAACAGCTTCATCATTTATCAGCTGTTGTAACTTGAGACACATAGTGTTAAGATGCCCAGTGGTACTAATCCTTTCTTTCTCCAATCCAAAGGCACAATATGGATTAGAAATGACAAAAATTTAGTCTAGTTAACCACAAGCATTGGTAACAAGTACACAAAGATTTTTCCTACAATGCTCAACACTATCTGGAGGTACATTCCATGAAGATATTTGACACATTATCTATAGGCCAGTCAGCACATGCTGCCTGTATAACCACCTTTGAGAACAGAGTCAGCGCTTAATATTGGCACAGAACATAGCGTGTTTCTGCAGAACAAACTCCTACCCTGACTAGTTTAAAACATGCTGAATATTACAGCTATGAAATTGATGGAACTTAGAACTAAAAAATGAAAAGAAAAACATTTCTTTTTTGGACCATTGCATGTGCAACAATTCAAAAAAGATGTTACCTAAAGCCTCAAAAGACCATTTTGTCTCCCTCTGGTATTAAAACACAGCGAGCATCTGAGCAGATGACACGAAACAAAACAATGGTTTAAGAAAATGACTTCTTACACTTTCTTTTACTCAGTAAAGTCTGCCTATAGCAAATGAAAGACAACAGAACTTATCCAGTATTCTAGCTGAGAAGTAACGTAACACGCATTAGTAGCAACCAAAAAGAATTATTTTCTTATAACTCTGAATTAATGCATTTCGTCACTCTGAGTAAACATAAAAGATAATTATGACTTGTAACTCATGACTTTGAAACTACGTTGTTTTACTTTAAATATCAGAAGAACTTGAAATTGCTCCAAATATACATAAATATTTAATATACAGTTTTTAGAGGTGATGAAATGTTAGCAAGGCTAACTAGTACTATGTATAAAAATAATAGGCAACTGCTATTTCAACACAGTTGCCAAGGCACCAAGATCACTGAACTTCATAGGAAAGGAAAGACAAATATACAGTGCAGAGTTAAACAAAACTTAGCTCTTCTGAAGCACAGATGTGTATGAATGTAATGAAAAAAGTCTTTACATTGTAGGTTAAACAAAAACAAAAAAGAAACAATGAAAACAAAGCACTCGGCAAAGAACTTCCTACTAAAAAAGGTGCCTGGAAATTTTTATGTTCTTATGATGCACTATGTGCACCCTGCTTAAATGGAAAAAGGTGAAAGTGCTGTGAGGCAAAAAGGAAGAAAAATAATACTGTAGGAAAACTCCAACTGTTGCCTGTGTAGTGCTACTTACCAGCGTAACACCTATGACCTTGCCAACTCTAGGGAAGTAAATTTCAGTGTATTTGTTTACAGTATTCTTGAAGTCCTCAATATTTGTAATAGGTTCCCATTTAAAAAGTATAATCACTACAATTACGGTGTATTACTAGTACATATGTCTTTGAACAGTAGAATACTACCCTCTTCCCTCCAAACTGACAAATAATAAATCATATCCTGAGAATTTATTCTAACACCTTCTTTTGCCTAATTCCCAACTATTTTCCTTTTTCTGTTTTCCTGGTACTTTTACAAATGCATTTTTATTACAGAACAAAAAAACCCCTTTTCAGTAGATAATGCCTGTGGTTTTGAAATGCCGCATCTCTTTTTGGGTTTTCTTTCTTTTTTTTTTTTACCTTTTTTCCTAATATTTTTCATGTTGTAGTGTACACACTGCCTTGTGTAACAACCAAACATAACCTTAAAAAGTAATGTTTTAAAGAACAGTAGCATGCACATATTCTGTGCATCTTTCAGGCATCCTGGAATGAAAAGGACATACTGATTTACACTGCAGTTGGAAAACCAAATTTTCAGGAAGTCTAATAAAGGAGGTTCAAAAGAATCTCCTTTTGATTGTCGTCCAGGCTAAATGCATAGTTATTACAACTTTGCTTCTGATTTGCACAGACTGGTTGGACTAGATTTGGCATTTGCACAACTGCTAAAAACTGGCAACCTGTGAAAGGACAGTTGGACAGACAGGGCTATTAGGCAGGAACTCACTGCCCTGCTGCTGCAGCCTCCACCAGGAGGCTTTCTAGAAAGGAGCCCTCGTTCCTGCAGGTTTCTGCAGATGTTAATCCTTACTTGCCCCAAATACATACTGCAGAGATAAAACAACAATGGAATAATTATTTTGACAGAATCATACAATATCTAGATTGGAAGCAACCTCTAGAGGACACCTACTCCAACTCTTGCCTAAGCAGACCTAAATCTGACCATCTGATCATGTTGCTCGCAAGCAATAAAGTAATGAACACTGCTAGGGATGGAGATCCTCCAAGTTCTCGGACACCTTTTCCAGTGTTTGACCATTCTCGTTTTAAGAATACCTTGATTTCCACGTTCCTTACATGTAACTTTCTCATGTTCCCATTTGCATCTTTCGCTTCTTATCCTTTGGCTCTGCAGCTCTAGAAAACATCTAGCTTCATCTTCTCTGTATCTATGCAAATACCAATTATGTTCCCCTGAAGCTGCATCTTTATCAAGCTGAACAGATCCTGCTTCCTCTGTCTCTCCACATACACTCTGTGCTCCAGAGCCTGACCGTCTCGGTGGCTCTTCACTGCACTCACTCCAGTGTGTCAATATCTTCCTCAGGATGGAGAAACAACAGATGGTGCCAAAGAGGAAGGGTCACTTCCATGGACTGGTGACTGCATATACAAGCAAAGCCCATGACGCAGTTGGCTTTCTTTGCTACAAGGGCACACTGCTAGCTCAAGCTCAACTTGTTTTCAACCATGATTGCTAGGTGCTTCTTTGCAAAACTGATTCCTAGTCTTCTTTCATGCAGGAGCACTGCTGTCAAGATAAGTTCTAATGACAGGCTTCAGGTAATGACTGGATTACTCTCAGGTTTCAAAAAAGACAGACATCAACAAAAACAGAGAGTGCATACACAAAGACTCAGAAAGGACATCTAGAATTTTCAAACTCTGATATAAACTCCTTAGCAGACAATGAATAGTAACTTCTAGGCCATTTCAGGCTTCACTCCATGAGTTGGACTGCTTTATTGCAATGCACTGCTCAGAAAAAGGAATTCATTTTTTATACTCAACAGAGAAGAGGTCACTATTTCCACATAGTTTATAATAACTGCCTTAAAATACTTCATATGAATACATACAAACACACACAATTTAACATTTTAATAAGATAGCAGTTAAAATTAGAACAGTGAGATGCAGCATTGAAAGGATTATATTCTTAGCAATATCCTGAAAGCAATTCACTGAAATGAAAAAAAAAGCACAGAAAATCTTTATCAAAATGAAGGTACCTATGTCTCTTATCCTATAAACCCTCCATCCTTCTGAGAATGGCTAGTCTGTAAGCTATGAAGATATTTTTCAAAAAAATATATTAATTTAAAATTAAATATATACTCAAGAGACACTCATGAAGTATTTAAGGCATGAATGTTCAAATATTTAGAAACAAGAATCAAACAGAAACCTCTGATGACAATACAAGAACACATATCAAAATTTTATCTACCTACTAGCATGACAGGAACGTGCTGTTTTGTGTCTTAAAGGATTAGGAAATGGGAATGGACTTCAGTACACGTCCTCTGGGCAAGAAGAGGTCACGGCCAATTATGTAGGTGAACGCACTCTGCCTCTGGGAAGGAAAACATTATGCTTGGGAAGTGCACGGAACGGGGACACAGCTGCTTGTCAACTTACTCTCTTTTGAAGGGACGCTACTGCGGACAGAATACACTGTTAGAAAAAAAGGTGGAAGTAAAGCAGTTCAGTGAGGCTATACAATGGTCCAGGTACCGCCTGGCATCCTATCAGGAAACTGAACAAGTGTGCCATTTCCAGGTGCGAACAGTAACATTTCCAAAAGAAGCCAAACATGGAAAAAAATGGGCTACTCCCAATATGGAGAGGATTTCCTTTCTCTTTACTTTTCCTTTTCCCTTTGCTCTTCCCTTTCCCTTTCCCTTTCCTTTTCGTTTTCTCTTTCCCTTCCCTTCCTCCTTTCTCCTCTCCCCTCTTCTCTCTCCTCCTATCCTCCCTTTCTTTCCTTTCTTCCCTACCTCCCTCTTTCACTTTCCCTCCTTTCATTCCTCCCTTTTCTTCCTTTCCTTCCTTCCTTTTCTTTTCTTTTCTTTCCTTTCCTTCCTTTTTTTTTTTCCCCTTTAATTTCAGGAAGAGACAGGACAAACAACTTCAAAACACCCTGCAACATGGTCTCACTGAAAGATTTTGTTCTGTGTTGAAAAGCTTTGGGAAGTGTTCAGCTTACAGACAGAAATGTATTTGAGCAGCTTTCTGCCAAAAAAAACAAAATCCATTTTTCAGCAGAGCCAATCATAACATTATGCCTCACCAGATAATTATGACATTTGAACAGGCAAAGATGATAAAGCAACATAGAAAGGTTATGACATTTTCTGAAGACATACTAAAATGCATTAACAAGTTTAAAAAAATCTCACAATCTGAAATGAACCAGCTTGCATTGTCTCAGCCACTTCCAAACCATTCCCTCATTGTTAACTGCAACAACTTTACTAAGTAAATATTTAGAATAACTTGACCCCATTTGCAGAACAGGGTGAGGAGTGTCTACGAGTCATTAAGTTGTTAGCCATTACAAAAATTGGCCGAACTATTGTTTGAAACATATTTAGAATCAATTTCATATTTCAGATGGTTCTTGGAAAAATGCTTAAGCAAAAAAACAAACAAACAAACAAAACATTATAACAAGCTTATAGCAAGTTGTTCTCCTACATCTTTTATTTCCTCCTGTTGCTTTCCCCCAAAAGATCAAAAATTAAAAGAAAAATACCTTGGCCTGGCAGACAAATGACCCTCTCCTTCAAGAAATCTCATAAAGTATCATCTTTCTTGTATAAATTTGAAAGTATGTGGATATCAGCACAGTTGTGAAGTTCCAAGTTTGCCATGGAAACAACATTCTTATTTCAAAATAATACAACTGCTCGCTGTGGACTATTGGCATGAAAGCTCCCAATCCAAGCTCATTGACAGCTTGTGGAGTGGACAGATGAGGCATGGAAAATATTTTAAATTAGTTCATTTATCTTGCTGAGACATGGGGAGAGAGTGAGAATTTTTCATGTTTATAGAAAAAAAAAAGTGAGAAAGAGAAGGAGTAGCTGGGGGGAAGAAAGGGAGGAGAAGGAAGCAAAGGGTAAGGGGGAAAAGAGAAAAGGGTAAGAAGGGGGAAGGGAGGGAAAGAAAAATGGGGAAAGTTGGAAAGTCGAAAAGGGGGAAAAAAGTGAAAGTGGAAAAGGCGAAGGAAGAACAAAGAAGGAGGAATGGTAAAGGGGGAATGAAAAAAAGGGAAGAGGAGAATGACAGAGGAAGGAAAGGGAGAAAAGCGGGAAGGGGGAAGGCAGATGTCATCTTTTGTATAAATGGCTTCAGTTATGCTAAATTTTATAAAAAACGTATTTTTACTCACTACTACTACTACTTGATAAAAGATTTTGAAAACAAAGGAAAGTTTAATACTAGCTAGCCAAACAAACATATTTTAACTGTTTTTTTGTCTTTTTTTTTTTTTAGCACCCCACTAAATGGAAGTGATTTTAAATTATTTCCTCCAAAGGACTCAGATTAAAGGATATTTTTTGAGCACCAGATATAATTTCCATCATATACCTCACACACCATACCACACAACTCTGAGATGATGAATACAATAGATCAAGTACCTAGTTAATGCAAGACGGTGTCTTATTGCCTGTGATGTTACTGGAGTCCGAGCTATAGTAAGGATAGCTCAAAGGACAGAGTAATGTACTGCAAGTCAGAAGACCAGTTCTGTCCATGAGTTTCCACAGTCCTAAGAATATAAATCTGACAGATAGCAGTCCTCTACTTTCAAAATAATCTTATTTGAAATTAGGGCATCCTGTGGTTATATCTAGAAAGACAGTTTAGTAGTGCATGAAACCCACTGAGGACCTAGCACACCTTTGCACGTGGGACTTCAAAGGAGCATAGTCAGGATGTAAAATAGTATTCCAAAAAGCAGTGAAAGGTGGAACAATGCTGTTCAGAGAAGACGTGCATAAGATGAATGTGTCTTAGTTGTTTTCAAGAGAATTACCACCAGACTCATGGAACACATCATTATGTTTTCTATAGCTCTTACTTCCTAAATGCAGCTCATATTTTGCTTCATATTGAAACATATATATTTAAGTTTTATATCTAATTTATTCAGTATGACTTTCTCTTCTGCTGGCTTCTCTGGCACAGTGGTTAGGCTTGAAGGCGGTTAGACTTTTCCTCACGTCTTTGACATTTTTCATTTTCTAATTTCCCACTCTGGGGAACGCTTCACCTCCTTGATGGACATGTAATTGATTTGTTTAGTGTTAGCGTTTAGCAAGGACTGTTACCGAAGGGCAAGAGGAGTGCTCTACCACTGTAATGGTCAGTCAAATAAAAGCGTATTATGAAAAGAAAACACAGAAAGTCAGATTCCCTGTTCAGGGTGTGAACTGGCTCTCCTTTTTCAGTCTATCTGGCTGCACTTAGCATACAAACTATACTGTTTTAAAATAACCTTTTCAGCATGGTCATCTCTGCTGCCTGCCTCTGTGCTGTTTAGTCCCAGAATGCACCATTAAAGAAATGGCTATTTCTTTAGCTAAAGAAGCACCAAACAGACTCCAGGTCCTTTTTATCCATAGTTTGGTTATGGAGATCTTCTTTTCTTTTTTTTTTTTTGTACTGTGGACATTTTTTTTCAGAGTGGGAGTCATTCACAGAGAATAAACTGTTAACTACATATTTAATTTTAAAAAACTTTTTAATCTCTCTACCAACTAGTTTATCAGAAATGATCTGCAGAAAAGTATCAACAGAAGCCCAATATTTAAAAAGTCAGAGGAAAAGAAGAATGTGTAGCATGCAGTTTGACTTTTGATACCAATCTTCAAGACAACTTTATGACTAGCTAGATTTTTGGAAGATGTTCTTTCTCTCCATACAGCGCATCCAAGTCTTGTGTTAATGGACCATTAAAAGATGCTTCATTGTGTCTTAATGGCATCATACATTACAGAAGTCAGGTGAAGGAAGGAATTACACCTCTCAATCTAAGACTTGTCATATAAAAAGTCATAGCTGATATTTCCAGACAGAAGTATAACAACAATTTGCTAATACTGCACTGCCAAATAATCAGTGAATTTTTGACAACTTGTCTTTCACAGAAAATGCTCCTTAAAGTTGTGCAGAATAAAGTTAAGTCATTTATTAAATTACAGACTGACTTGAAGTTTTTGACAGTGATTTCAACACATCACTCATAGGTACAAGCATGTTGCTAAATTACTATTTAGCAGAAGAAGAAGAATATTGAAAAGCATAAATTTGTTGCTTTAGTTCCAAGATGCCTTTTTCAAATGACCCAGTGCATCTATGCATGATCTCTAAAAAAAGAAAAGCAGTTGGACAAAGGCAAGAGAATGGACTTCAGACTGCATTTATGGTTCAAAAGCTATTTTACTGCCTTCACTGCTTCACCCCAAAAGGTTTTTTTTTTTTAATTTTTGTTAATAACTTCTTTTTAGTGTTTTAAGGATTCTCTTAGAAACAAAAAGTGGAGCACACTAAATCCTCAGAAGCTATTTACCAGTAAGTCAGAAAAAAATACTAAGATTATAAACAATTCAAAAGGAAAAGGAAGAATGTTTTTCCCACTAAAGTGAACTTTTTAAAAAAAATCTGTTCTATTCATCTTAATTCAGTCTTTAGAGCTCCAGCAGTAATTTCATTTTCCATGCTGCAAATTCTCAGTAAAAGTGAAAGCCATTCCCTCTACATCTTTTTGCCCTGGGGGTAACTGGATCTAACACACTGTGTGATCTGGAGCTAAGAATGAATGACAACTACGTGCTGATGAGTTTAGCCATCAGCAATTGGGCAACATCTGGTTTGAACAAAATTACTTTATTGAATTATTTTATTTTGTATAGTCCTAGGAAGTTCATTCTGGGATCATGGTAACACCCTGGACAGAATTCTGGAGAGTTAAAACACAGCATTGTCACAGCTGCCACCATATTCCCTTTGCCAAAAGCATGACCAGCCAACCCACTCCATGAGACTTTATGAAAATTATCTTCATCAGCCTGATTAGCTGCATTTTTATTGCACTGAAAATGGGTAAGCAAACAGGGTGCTTCCCTGCATGCTTCTTATATATGACACCAGCTACTTAACCACGGCTTGTCCACAACAGGCATGTTCAATTACACTGTGTTGCTGTGAAGGAAAGAGATGGGTTTCTTTTAGATTTGTCTGATTTTTTAAGTTAAAAAGCCCCACCATAGCAGTATTGGTACTCTCTTTTGAATTTCAAGCTGACCTATAAGCATACAAGTCTTAGCACGTTATAATATTATCTTTTCCATCTAACAACAACCCACTCTTGTTATTTGCTACAGTACACTTCACACACTGAACTGATAGAGTTTGCAAATGAATTCAGAGACTCATCAGCTCCTTTATTTGTTTAACACAGAACTAATTGAAGGTCACAGTGTTTGAAGTGATCATTTCCAAAGAAGTTTCTTGACAAACTTTTATCTGATATGCACTGTTTTCATTAGCTGAGTTCATCTTATCTTGAATCTTTCTTGCCCTATTTATCTATTAGCAAAGACTTAACACTTTTCTTTTTTAACCCGAGAAGGAACTTTGTTTTCACTGAGGATTCCTCTTTTGGCCATTATTTTCCCATCAACAAGGGTGAAAAGAGGAAAAGTAGTAAACCTGTTCTTTCTACTAAATAGTCATCATGTTTTTTAAGATGCATGAAAAACTCAGAAATAAGAGCTGAAGAATCAGTGAAGACCTAAGTGAAGCATCTCTAACAACTTTTCAATTTGAAGTGTGATATATTCAATATCACATAATCATATTTTTAATTATAATTTTAAATCAAATTTTCTATCATTTGTCAATACAATATAAAAATATCTATGTCCAGAAATCCCTTATCAATTCTTTATGGAAAAAAAAAAAAAAACAGTTGAAAAATTTCCTTCCCCTTAGCTGTACTTTGCCTAATTGAATTTCCATTGGTTCTTTCAAATATACACCTAAATACTTGAAAGAGATGCTCAGAAGAACAGCTACTTCTCCTCCTAAAACATACAGGGAAGTAATCTAAGAAAAACATATATAATTTATTGGAAGCCATTTACTCAATGACTGCTAAAGTAGTTGTAAATATCTAAATAAGGTTTTGTCACTTAAATTGGTATATCATATGGTAACTGAAAGAAAACAAAAACACCTTTTGGGAGTGAGAGTCACTACTTAAAAACACAGCTGGGGAGGAGCGTATGCTTTGGTATTTGTTTACGCAGTGTTTGGTATAATTTGTTAATGACCATTTTCAGGTGGTCTTACTCCTGTTCATGGTCTAAGTTGATAAGTCTCCCCAGAGTGAAGGGGTTTTTGCAGTGCTACCTACCAGCTGATCAAGGACAGAAATGCAATGGTCTAATTAAGAGATTACTGAGAGCTCCTAATAGTGGAAAGAAGACTACGTGTATTTTAAGACTTTCTCTAAAGTTACAAGAACTTACATAAGGTACAGGTATAGAATTTAAAATTAATGTGGTTCACCATATATTTTCTGAGCTTTTATTTTCCTTTCTGTACATTGCAGACAAATGTTGCTGCTTTTTCATGATTAGATATAATTTCTCTGTATTCATTTTTGCTTATTTTTCAAATCAGCAAATATGAGGAGGAATTAATCTGTAGCAAATAAATCTAGAAAAGAACTATAACATTTTTATATCAGAAATTAAGATAGAAGACTTTCTCACTGGGAAAAAAAAAAGTAATGAAAGCTATTGATTTTAAATAAATCCAGACGTGCTTAGCCTCTCATTTATCTATGCTGCAAAAGAAAAGAAGTGAATTACACACAAGCTGGTTTTCACCAAGTGTAAAGACTCTTATCCTGTTCAGGTTAGCATCCACACACATTAACTGAAGTAGAATTGGAGTGGTTAGGAAAACATGGTTTGATGGAAAAAAAATGCATTTCATCAAAATTCTTACAGAAGATATAATGAATGGAAGAGGCATCTCTAAACACAGCTTGGACGTTTAGTTACAGGTCCAAATGGCTTAACAACTCCTAACCTCAAGTGAAGTTAAGTAGATGGTAGAAGTACCCTGCCTAGATGTCAGCAAAAGGAGATAACTACAGCACAGTGGCAGCTCCCTTCAAAAGGTCTGACAAATGTTAGAGGAAACAGATGAGCTGTGAGTCGTAAAAGATGAATTTCTGCATCCTCATTTCCTCTGGACTATTTCAGCAGAGTTTCTCAAGAATTTGACCCAATCGACCTGAACTGAACCAACCTGGCACTTAACTTCAGCAAAACTCAAAATATCTTCCTCAGAATACAGTCTCAACTGCAATAAATATATTATTCTTCTAAAACTTTAAAAGGTTTCATTTGCTCGTACAGACATTGGCTAAAAGTACACACATGAAAGGCAAGCTACCATGACTTTTGCTAACAAAAAATTACCACATAACCGCCACTTATATTCCAGAATACTCTTAATCCTGTGCAGTGCTTGCTTTAAATTACACACCAGGATTAAAAAAAAAAAAAAAAGGTACACTAAAAATCACACAGAAAGACACTACAATGTGAAAGGTACATGATCAAACAAGACCTATCATAATAATTATTTTCAAGATATTGCACACAGAAATGTGACAATGCAAATGTCCAAGAATATATTTTTCTGCATTTTAAAAAGTAAATTGTGTTTCAGGATTCAAAGCTCAAATGAAAAGGATTTGATTAAAAATGGATATTTATGTCAGATTACTTACAGCTTCTGTAATTTCAGCAGCAGATAATTTGCTTCCTTAGAAAAACTCCTAAGGTAAAGCTTCAGATTTTTGCCCCTACAGAGTAATGTATTGAAACAAGAAGAGTCTGTTTGCTTTAACCCATAACATAAGAGAACATAAAGAACCTCTTCATATTATCAGGACCTTGTTAATCACAGAACCTGAAAATGCACACTTGCCCACTTTTTAACTAACCCTTTTCATTTGCAGTATTTCCCTATTCTCTGCAAGTTTAATGCAGAACCCCAGGTGTCCATCTTTAACCCAGTGAGCCAGTGCATCTATTCAAATGCCTAATGTTGTTTTCTGCCACAGTAGATTTCTAGAGAAATAGTTGCTTGTGAAAACAGCACGATTTGCACAGAATACTGAAACAAAGGAGGTATGCTGTTTTTTTCTTTTACAAGACTGCAATTATTTGAAAGGTATTTTAGTACATCTTTATGTAATTTCTTCTCTTCCCAATGAATGTAAATATACTCATTCATTTCCTCCTAGTAATAACATGACAACTAATAAACACATTTTCAAGGTTTCAACAATAAAATATCCCTCCAAACATCCATTGGAAATCAGTTGAATAATACAGTTTTGACATTTGGCAAGTAAGACCATTTTGAATCTGAGTATAAATCCTGTAAATTTTCTATCCCTTGCAGGAAGTAAATTACTGATTTCACTGACTGCTAAACAAAACTTACGCAAATATTGAAGAAATAGACTTATAGAACCATGTTTTAAAAGGACAGGATGGTTATTTCTGAAAAAACACATGGCACAAGTCACTCTAGACCCTGCTTCCTCAATTTAGTACATGTGCTTGGACAGAGGATACCAAAGGTCCACTGATAGCCCAAATTCTCCTGTATTTTCTTCCAAAACAAACAAGGCAAGGAGGAATTCAGCAAATACATTAATCCTAAAAGATTTTGTGAAATCTCTCCCATACAGGTAGCCCAATCACTGGAAAGAAACAGAGCTTCCTTTGGCTTTAATCACTCCTACATTACCACAGGTTAAATCCTGCTACTGCTGCTGGCCTATAGCCAACTGAGACAGACTTAAGAGCGCCAATTCACATATTTATATTAAACACCTTTCAGTTGTGCTTCTCAAAGATAAACAGTATCCTATCATTAAGAAGTAATTCACGAATCCACCCAGATATGCATATCCATACACGGACACGTGATGCCCTGAGATGGTTGGAGATTTTTTGGGATCCTGGATGCATCAGGAGGAGCGTTGCCAGCAGGTCGAGGGAGGGGATCCTGCCCCTCTGCTCAGTCCTGGTGAGGCTGCACTTGGAGTACTGGGTGCAGTTCTGGGCTCCCCAGTCCAGCAGGGACATGGAGCTCCTGGAGAGGGTAAGACACAAGTTTCCTTAATCACAAGGAAAGACAAAGTGAGCTGCGCCTGTTTAGCCTGGAGAAAAGCAGGCTGAGAGGGGATCTTCTCAACACGTACAAACATCTTGGAGGAGAACGTAAAGAAGATGAGGTCAAACTCTTCCCAGCGGTGGCCAGTGACAGGACAGGGAGTAATTGGTACAAAACATAGGCAGTTCCCTCTCCATGTGAGGAAGACCTTCTTTGCTGTGAGGATGACAGAGCCCTGGAACAGGCTGCCCAGAGAGGCTGTGGGGTCTCCTTCTCTGGAGATCTTCCAAACCTGCCTGGATGCCCCGTCCTCTAGGGGTCCTTGCTGGAGCAGGGAGTGGATTAGATGATCTCTGAAGACCCCTTCCAACCTCAACTATTCTGTGATTCTCTGATTTTGTTAGAACCTATTTCTGTGATTCTAAGCAAAATAAACGGCTTTCTTACTGAGTTACCAGAAACTTGCGACAAAGTGGGACAAAGGACTTCCACTTACAATCATAAATGGAGAACATCTAACCCTATTTTGTAGACTGCTTTAGTTGGTTTATTGGCATGAACCCAAATGAATTCAACATGTGCTAAAGGGGCAACAACTCCAGTTTCTATTTCAGTATTAGAGCTAGGATGTGCTTCTAGTGAGAACGCTGTGAGGCTGTAGCTCTCATGTCCATGCTATAAGGAGCTATTCCAATATTGAGCAGTACCTTCTCCTTCTCTTCTCTTCTTCTCTCCAAAATTTGAAAGAAAAGACCTATGTACTGCAATGGTAATTTTTAACAGGTATTAAGATTTAGAGAAGTTAAAAGAAAATTGTGATACTGAACATAATACATCTCAAATATAATACAAATTATTCCATTATTTGAATGTGTTTCTGTTTGAGAAGCAGTGCTATCCCAAAACTGCTCTCAATTGATTTAAAGGCTATTGATCTGCAATGGAAATCAGACAAAAGCAGTCTAATTCTTCTATGCCTCTTCATATGTTAAGGTTGTTTTATGTGTATGGCCAGCCACATGTTTCCAAATTGACTCCTTATAATTTCTGCAATAGCTACATCAAAGGATTCTTCTGCCTTGCTATTATAAAATTTATGAATTATAATTAACTAAAAGAGACATCCTGTTCACAAAAAAAGTCCACCAACATTATCTTTACAGTTCTACCTTTGAAAACAATATTTTAATTCTATTTTATAATCATGCTAATATAGTATCTCACAGGACACCAAATCCACATGGCTTAAGTGGAGACGGAGAAATTTAATAAATGCAGCTTTTTTTGTTAATAATATTTGATTTCATGCCCAAGCCCCTAATTAATATATACTGATGCATTTAAAAAGGCAGTTATAATTTGGAAAACATGGTGAACAAAAGCAAAACTTACGCACTGATATTTATAACGTGTTTTTGAAGGACTGCTGTATTTGGCATCTTGAAAAACAAATCTACCTTTATACTTTCTCACAGCATCCCTGAAATTTAAGGTCTTCTTAAAGTAAAAGGAGCATTTCATTGCATGTAATTTTGAAAGAAAGCTCAATGACAAAAATGATGAACAAAATCACAATGCAAATTCAGTACGTATGTGAATTGAATACAAACCATATATAAAGGAGTTCATGATCTTTGAAGTGCTAAGTGCTACTGTTTCAAAGACCAGAGCTCCTGCAAATTTTAGATTAATACATCTGTGCTATCTGCATTAAGGAATATGGACTGGGCAAGTCAGAAAGGGAAGAGAAGATACGTAAAAAAAAACACTGTCCAGAGTCAGCAGAAGACATCAACGAACAAAAGGAAAACTAGACATAGATCAGATCAATATTAGTGTGCATTAGTATGGCATTGTAATTGAATATATAAGGCATTTATCTTTAATGAAAACATAAAATATACCTTAGGCAGAAGCAATATTTAGACGCTCACTGTGGTTGAATCACAGCTTCAGGAATAACCTTATATAATCTCATCCATTCTACGTCCTGACTTGGTGGAACCTGTACATCATATCTCAGCTCTGCACCATGAAGTTCCCATTTACCCTGGTATGGTTTTGGCCTAAAGTCTGTCTGTGCTGTAACCTCAAGAAACGTGCAGGTGCTTAAATGAGTAATTGGCCTTTATGCCATTTTTTTCCAGGACAAGGTAGTTAAACATTTAAGAAAGGACATCTAACATTTCTGGGGCTGTCTGACATTCCTAATGACATGCTGTGCTAGCACTCATCCTTTTCAGCTCTGAACATGCAGTATGATTCTGATAAAGCTCTCTTGGCAGCTCGCCTATTTCATATCCATCTACTTTCTTGGCATTTTGAGCTTCTATGGTGTGCATTTCTGGTAAACTCACTATGAAGCAGCCTACAAGCTCAGAATCTGTTCTTCTGTGGTCAAAATTTAGAAAGGTTATTCCTAATTGAAACGAGATCAAATTGTGAGTGAGCAAAACTTTCCTTCCAAAATGCCTTTTGCTAAATCATTTTAGTTATGTTCACAGAAAAGAGTGTTATGAATGTTCTCTATGTACTATAATTATTTTCAATAACACTAGTATTGATATCTGTTCTGTTTTATTCATACTATCTCGCTTCTTTGTTATATGACACTACTGCTTGCTTAATTTCCTGCCATTTTGTTCGTTTACTTTAAAAAGATAAAGGAATACTAATAACAGTAGAAAAGTACTAATAACAGATATGTAAAAATGCTCCTACAATACAAACTAGGGCATAATGAGGACATTCCAAGGGCTGCATTATAGTAATTAAGTGGGAGACAATCCTAAGGGCACTATGAAAATGCTATTCATTGCTGGAAAGTTTTTCCACAGCAAATTGAAAACTTTGCTTGAAAAAGAATGATTAACAAACATTATTTTTCTTTTTATGTCTAAACAATTATGTAAAGATTGGAATAAAGTCCATTCCAGGAAACTAACACCTGAGTCACAAGCACCTCAGAAGTCAGCAACTCCCACTGAATGGAAGTCAATTAAGTCTTTTGTCCTAATCTGCTAATTGAAACTGCATGACATAATAATGCTCCTGGGGAATTAAGAACTCTGAGGTACAAAAATTATCCACAATGATGATCCTTTTTCCTTATAATTCAGTAATATGGGTTGTGTAGACTGATGAAACTGCAAGATTATTCTGCATTATCTCTGTAGGTTGCATATTCTATTTCATGGCAGAAAAAAAGAAAGATAATCGGTGTTTAGATTCAGGTTTTCACACGAGGAAAGGAAGCAGCATCATTTTAGCAAGTGCACTATATATCTAAGCATGATCACAAAGGTACCAAAAAAAAAGAAAAAACAACCACCAAAACACAGGGAAATGCTTTAGAATTACTTTGTAAGAGTTCTTGTAAAATTGAGGTAGCTGCACCATACAGCACATTTTCTGGATAGCTGTAAGAAGTCCACAGGTTTGCATTTGTGAGAATTCTTATCATGCTCAGTATTCATTTATACCATGAAGGATAGATCATTTTTCTATAGAAAAGGCATATAACTCCTAAGAACTACTAGTCTGATTCTCAAGAAAGGCAAACTATTTATTACTCCATCAAATTATGTATAACTGGTTTTTTGAAGATTCTATGAACTGCATAGATATATCAGACACGTGGACCGCCCACATACTTCTCTGCAGGTGACAATAAGTTTTACCATTATTGTCCTTTATATGCGAGAAAAGAGATTTAGTCTGAGTAATAAGCTGTATTCTGCAGCACAGGTTACTTCACTGTTATTTCAGTTGCAATTTATAAACTGAATTCCAGATTTTTTTTTTTTTTTTTTTTAGAAATGAGAAAGATTTGAAAAGTTTCTATTTATCCTTCTCTCCTTTCAACCTTCCTTTTTCCCTTCCTCCTCTCTACTTCTTTTGTTATTCTGTTTTCTGTTCAGCATAGAGGGATCTCCCTTTTATTTTCATAGTTGAAATTTTAAAGATTGCAAGAATCTTGAATTTTTGGGAAAACACTATCGTGCAAACCTGAAGTAGTTGCAATCAACAATCTGTACCCATAATAGCAATAAAAATCTATAGATGGATGGATATATAGTATAGGAACCAATAAATCATAGTAATCCTTCATCTTTAGTTTTGTCCTCAGTGTCAGGACACAAAATACTGACAATACACAGCATAACACTTCAAGGATAGTATAAGAAATATAAGCAAACTAAAAATCAAACATATCACAGGAAACATGTAGGAAAGCTATGGTCTTTTCTTTTATCTATGGTCTTTTATTTCAAAACCTATAGCTTAACAGTCAAATTACAGTTGAATTTATATTTTGAAAGTTCTCTTCTTACAAAATACATGAGACAATTACATTATTATCAAATACTTGGTAGCTCACTGCATGTATTAAATAATTCATGTTTACTATGGCAGTTATGCTGTTGTAGTCCCAATGGTCTATGGATAAAAGCAAAAAGATCTTTAATATTTATATTTAATGTTACATTTCAGAATCTTTAAAAAAAGTCTTGCAATATTTTCTAGCATAGCATCACGTCTACTGAATTTTCAATAGGAAACATTAAGACTGCATTAATTCAGAAATAAGCAGGCTATTTTCTAAGAGTTTTCATTTCAACATTTTCAAAGTTAACAGTTTTAGCAAAATCCCAAAAACAGGTGACAGCCTTGCAGACTTTTAATTATATTTAATACACAGATTATTATCAGTGCCAAAGTTTACAGCACAAATATTAATCAAAAACCTGGTAAAAACAAAACAGAGTGCATAAATAGTTATTTCTAGCAATTTCTAGATTTTTAAAGCCATATTTTTAAAAATACTTCATTTATAAAATGATCCTAGCTAAACTCTTCGTTTACAAATCTACTGAATCTTCAGTTTTAATATCATTTGACCATACATATTACATCTTTAAGCTGCTGAATTTCAAGTACAGATGATATCTCCTTAAAGGATACTTCTGCTGTAAAGAAGCAATGTGCTGTATCCTTCACCCCCAAATGTGCATGAATTAATAGGGTTTCTTAGAGAAAAGTATTTCTGAAGATTTTTTAGAGGCGCTCTGAGAATGGATATTTTAAAATAATTTCATACTTGCATTAACAAAGTATTGTGTCTTTTCTTTCTCTCAAAAAGGAGAGTAGAACTCTCTTGTCCTACTATATCTAGCAAGCTACCACTGCAGCTTTAGAGATGGGAGAAAGTACAATGTGTGGTGTGTTGGTTTAAGAAAAAATAATAATGGAAGTCCTATCATATTTCAGAATACTTAGACTTTTAATATTAAATATGAGTCAAAAATCATGAAACATATCAACGACTGATATTCATTAAGATAAATCACACAAAATGGCACTTGTACGCTAACATGTTGTGACAGTACTACTGCTTTCATAAATAAAGAGTGAAAATTAAACTTTCATAGCAAAATATTTCACTAGACTCGATTGCAATGTTTGACTTGGTCAATTCATCACTGCAGAAATCAGACAAAGCTCAGTCTGCTGTAGCCAGGAAGCTCATTATTTCATTAAAATTACACTATATCTAGGACTCCAAAAATCTTTTTATTAAAAATAATCACCAAGAAGTTGAAAGGTAATTGTCAACCTCCTTCACTGTAATTTTGGTCTCCCATTTAAAGTAAAGCTGAAAAAGAAAAGTTGTCATTGTCAATAAAACTGTATAGGACTCGGTGGCTAGAGAAAACAGACGGATGAGTTCAACGAGTTTATGATTTGTTCAGTAATACAGAGCTAGTCCAAATGTCACAGAAAAATAAACAACATTTTTTAAACAGATTTTTTCTGTCACAACTAAAACTACGAAAAGGGTGAACATTTTCTGAATTTAAAATGGGATGGGAAGCAGCTTCCCAGGTTTGTGACCCCTGTTCTTCACTATGGAAAAATACCAGTGCAACAAGACTGCTTTCTGGAACTGTATGAGCTCCAGAACGGAAGACCAACAGGCTTCTCTGCACACTTCTTTCCTACCAAAAGATCTTTCAAGAACTTCATGCACTATATGGGTTGAAATACTCTTGTCCTTTAAAGCCTAACTGTAATTCAAGTCCATACTATAGTCTATACTATATATGGTTTCATAAAGTCTTAATTTATTCATATAGTCTCATAGTTTCATAAAAGCATTACTCTTTAGCTTCAACGATTAAAGTCTTTAATATAGCTAAACTTTCTCCTTTAATACTTCTAAACTTTTGTATTGTAAAGTGGTATGATCTGGTGAAAGATTACCTTAAAATAAGGAAAGATTAAAAAAATGGACTCAAAATTTAAATAAATGATTTAAAAAAAAAAAGAGACAGAAACTTCAGTCTTCCTGACAGGCATAAACTCCTGCTTTAGAGTTTCAATGTATTTCACCTAAGTCATGAACTTTTCTGATATTTTGAAAATTCTTAGGAAAAAAAAAAAAAAAAANAAAAAAAAAAAAAAAAAAAAAAAAAAAAAAAAAAAAAAAAAAAATTGCTTTCCATAGTCTTCTAATGGCAACTGCCATTAGAAGTCAAATCCCACTAAAATAAAGAAGAGAGCATGGTACAATACAAACTTGCATGGGTGACATCTTTTTTCCTGATAAAGGCACTCTGTGTTGTATTTCACTATAGATCCAGAAATGATGATTTCTCTTGCCTGGTCAAAGACTTTCACTGAGACCAAACCAAGAGATTGAGTCTAAACAGTTTGTTAGACCTAAACTCACAAAACCATGTCCAGGCTCAGAAATTCTTACGGACTTTATATCCATTTAAATGCACTCACAAAGAAGCTGTTGTACCAGATCCTTAAGATTAAGCCTAAAGGTCCAAGTTTGTAGAACCAGGTAGAATCAGTCACCCACTAAATTAACTGCTTTGTGTTACAGTACATTACAAAGTGTACACTATTTATATTTCTTTTCCTTACTCTTCAATAGGAAAACACTGCAATCCACACATTTAAATGAAACAAAAATAAGGAAAAAGATGAAAAGAAAAAATCCCTACAACACTTTGCACATAATAGTCAACCCATATAGAAAAGATGACAAATAATGAGTATTGTAGGTATTGTTCATATTGCCTCATAACTACTTCACGTGTTCTCTGATGCCATGATGAGGTATGTGAAAATAAGTCTTGCTTAACACTAAATCACCTTATTAATCTTTGAAATATCTGCAACATAAGAGTTACTATGTATATGTTGAATTTAATTCCGGATCATTAAAATTTTAAAGCAATGAGTACCTTCTCTGTCACACAGGAAGTGCAGTACAGCATTCTGTGACAGCACGTCACAGAAAGCAGAGCAAAAAATGTGAGCAGTTGCTTTCACGGATTTTGAAATGACAGTCATCAAAATACAAGCATTTTTAAGCAATAGAATCTCCTAGGAAAAAACCCCTTCCTTTTTATATACTTAGTTTACGTTAAACACAGGTAATCACACTAAGACGTCAAAAAATACAACCTTCAGAAGTTGAGAAGTGGGTTTTTCAATGAAATCAGATAAAATGCTAGGTTTCAATTTAAAATAGAGAAATAGAGAAAAATAGAAAACTGAAGAAGAGATTAATAAGAGGCTCCCTTTTCTACACCTATTCTTACATCTCTAATGGAAAATCCAACTTGTCACACAGATACAGCTTTTAACTATGAACATGGAAATATTCATAGTTCCATCACAAAAGCTAAGGAATAACTAAAATTTTAGAAGCTAATGAATTGAATTTGAATTGAAACTTATTTGATACAGCTATTGTCTACTTCAATTTTGCTGTAGTACTAGGAAAAGCTTCCACTGAGCTATTGGCTGCTTTGCTTATTGTAAATGCAACACATAAACCACGAGTTATGTAGTCATTCCCTGATTTCTGATCTACAATTAAAGAACAAAAGCTGAGGAGACAAAACAGTTTGCAGTATAAACCCCAACCTTTGTGTGGATGAAATCTACCCAAAGTTTCCATTCTGCTAACAGCTGCCTACTAACTTTTATTCATGCTCACCTTTTAATAAGAGTATTGAACTTAATCTTTCTAAGTAATTGGTTAGCAAGGGATAGTATTTAATTTATTTCTTTCTGTGCTGCTTACATGCTCTTGTGATCTCTGTGCTTTTACTTTCTCCTCTTTAATTTCTTAAAATCAATAACAAAAAGGCCTTAGTCTGATGTATTTGGCAACAGTTGAATGGTTGCTTGTAATTTACTAGGAACTATATAGGATGGCGCAGAGCTGGACATAAAACAATGTTCAGTTAGTAGTATTCCTCGGGTACCTGCTTACATGCTAGCCACAAACACTCAACTATATAAACATGGAATAGAATCACAGAATGGTTGAGGTTGGAAGGGACCTCTAGACATCATCTAGTCCAGCCCCCTGCTCCAGCAGGGACCCCTGGAGCACGTGGCACAGGGTGGCAAAACTCTTCAAAATAGCTGAAAATACAACTCAGAACCATTTGTTGTAGTTACTGCTGCTCTGAACATACACATAAGGGACCCTCTTAAAGTTATATATATTCTTCACTGCCATCACCCAAACTAGTTGGAAACTGGCCCACAATAACAGAAAAAAAGAGAAAAAAAAGTATTAAGGTGAGGTAATTCAGCTAAAACAAGTCACAGTGCTGTAACTAATGACAATTATAGTATAGTAGAAACTGTTTCTCTTTTCCATTCTGCTGTCAAGAACTTTGGAAACAATCAATTAAATAAAATCAACTGAATATGAGTATATTCAAGAGACGTAAAATAAAAGCTTTTGTAACAGGTTTTAAAAATCCAGAATACTGCTGAAGAGCAAAAATCCAAAACAAGTATAACTTTTTGCTGCAATAAAGTCATGCAAATGTAATGCATATTTATATTAAAATTTATAAAAACAACTAAGCAAACAACTAAGCTTTTATATAGCTTTTTGGATTGTTTAATAGTCAACAAGAAATCTACGAAAAAGCCTAAAATTGACCAAAGCCCTCTTAACTTTTATGAATGGAGAATCTTTTTGCTCTGAGATGAAGCAACACTTAAAAATCCCAAAAGGTAGATCTTTGAAGTATACTTAGCCAAATGGATTTATAATAATAGATACATTTATAGTGAAGGATTCAAGACAGAATGGAAGCTTGGGACACCTCAAATCACTAACCTTAACAGAGAGAGAGTGAAGAAAAAAAAATATAATCTTGAAATTAAATTGCAAGATCATGAAAATTAGATGCTTTTTTCCATAAAAACCATCTTGAGCAAATTCTCTATATTCTCACAGTAGACAGAGCAGGAAGTCACTGACATAAAAAAGTCTCCATCATTCAGATATACAATCTTTTTGTGCAAAAGAACAGTATGAGTCAATGAGCTTCATACATTCTATTAAGCCTCTGATGATACACAAGCTGTACATATAAGAATATGCACACATGTGCACGCAAGTAAAAGTAATTCAACTGTCTAAAATTATAAATAGATATGAGAAAGTGAGCATATAGAACTGAGGGATGGCAGATCTTTCCTGTGATGTATTCTGTAGATGTCTAGATCTTAAAGGAATACAGGTTTCCCATTAAGTTGAAAAGACACATCCAATAAAGAGTGGCAAATTTGCAATTCCTATTTAAAAGCTACCCAATTGCTACAATAATTTCTACCATGACTACTTAAAGAAGCAAAAGAAGTATTGCAAACAGAAAATTCAAACAGAATTCAAACAGAACAAAAAACAAAATATAAGAGAGTTTTCCATAACAGTTACCTCAAAGGCACCTTTTACAGTCACCCCAGTATTTTTCCATTAAACACAGGTCTCTTAAAGGCATGATGCTGAACGAGAAAGTGTAAATTTCAGGAAGTGATGATGAGGAAAGGTCTATGCTGCAAATAGTGTTATAATAGCAAAATGAATTAGCAAGGAATCAGAATTCTGATATATATATATATATATATATATATATATATGTATAAATGGCCACTCAGAAAGTCAACACAATACTTTTCCTTAATACTCTAAAATTAAAAATACACAAAACTAAAGACATCTGCAGTGCAAGTGAAGCCTCAATACTCCAAATAAATCTGTAAGTTCTCCAGAATCATCAAAGGGATACATGATGGAAGACTCTAGTTCCTCTTTCATTAATGAATTGATATTAATATCTCAGAAGCAGTGAGTTGTAGAGCAGTTAGCTAGCTGTGTATCACAGAATTACAGAATCTTTAGGGGTGGAAGGGACCCCTAGAGATCATCCAGTCCAACCCCCTGCTCCAGCAGGGACACCCAGAGCACGGGGCACAGGGTGGCATCCAGGTGGGTTTGGAAGATCTCCAGAGAAGGAGACTCCACAGCCTCTCTGGGCAGCCTGTAACAGCTAACAGATCATTCCTCGTCTCTTCAAGAATTATGAATAATCTTTCTACTTGTTCCACTGCTTCCTGCCAAAGTTTCCATTGCTAACTCACAGCACAAGCATTAGAAGATAAGGCAGACAGTTACAACTCAATAAAAGAGAAGACACTAAGGAGACATTGTGCAAAAGATTAAAGGTTCATGTGTTTTTAATGTGCATGCTTACTTGCAGCCATGTAAATTTACACTTGTACTAAAACAGATCTCAATTATTGTTCTGATTTCCAAAAAGCAGAATATGGTATTTTTTCAAATAGGGCTAAGGGCAATTTTCACAGTCTTCGTCTGTGCAGTCTCACAAAGAAGTGAAATTTTATGAAATATAAAGGTAACATATTCATTATTGATATTTTGAAGCTAACCCTAATTTATGTGAATTTGCTTATGTTACATCAGCTGTCCACCAAAAGATCTGTCTTACATAGTGTCACTGAGTAACCCATAGGCTACAGAGAAATCAGAACATGGTAGAAGCTGCAGAGCCATCGTTATAGTTTTGACATACAGTGTTCTGACTTTTGTCAGCTTTGGACAAAGCAGTCCCTCAGTTTTCCAAGCATTTTGCTATCATAAGGTGCAAGGAACAAGTAAGCTGCTTGTGTTCTGTGCTGACAAGACATTTGCAATGCATGTTGGTAACAAAAACAATAGACATTCCTGAAGACCACACAGTCAAGTGCAATGTATGTGCCTGAAAAAGATTCCACACCACTACCACGTAAAGGAAACGAAGGTAAGATATAAGGCTAAAGAAAAAATATCATTTCTTCAGAGTATTTTCTTCCATGTTTTTTCCTTTTTTGTTGTAATTTAAGACACTAATTGATAGTTCAAGTTGTGGTTATCTAAAAGTCCACTCCTTTCTCTGATAACAGTGGGTTACAAAAGAGAACAGAAATGACTCTTAAAAGAGATGTGAACAAAGAGGGACAAAATAGTGCAATTTTTCATGCAATAAAAATGATCTCCAGCAGAGATCTCTCATCCTTTTTCTTAGAAATTGCACATAGAGAAAGCTCATGGAAAATATTTCTACTAATGGAAAAAGTGTAAGTTCTGGCAGCAATCCAACAGTGACTCTTTGCTCTTTAAAGTCAACGTTAACTTAGGTTCTTCCAAATTTCCATAATTTTTTGCTCAGCTCATCTTACTTCTTTCTTCAGAAAGGCCTCATAAATATTATTTAAATTAACACCTTCCTAAAGGGAAATTAATAACTGCTCATGTAGACAGCTTCTCAAGCTCATAACCTGAACTGTACGTTTTTCACTTCAGGGAACAGCTCTCACAATAATGTTCCAAAAATCACTGTAGCACTGCCTTGAAGCTGAGAATTTTAAAAGAGGAAAATGGCAGAAAGAGCAGACTTTGAGCACTTAAACCCCAAACTTCAACCTCTGAAAGGTAAATATTCTGTTTGTGCTCAGTTTCCAACTATTTCCATCAGGAAATGAAATTATTTCCAATTATTTCAATATAACTAATTTAGCAATTACTGTAGTTCTTGCCTATAAACACATCAACTCCATCAAACACTCAGCACAACTTTCTAGGAGGAACAGAAGTGTGACCAAGTGATAAATAATTGTGTCACTATCAATGAGAAACCAGAAGGGGAAATAAGGCATAAGCTGATGTATCAAATATTATACTTTGTGCAATGCTCAGCTGAATAACCAGAGAAGGAGAATGTGACTTAACAAATCTATATTCTCCCCATTCAGGTAAGACTTGCTCCCTTATAGGTCCCACTAGAAAATTTAAATGCTGAGCTTGTCTGTGACAAGCTTTGTTATTTTGGATAAAAAATCCTGTTATTGTTCCTATATACTTAAATCTTATTTGAAAGTGGACTCTGTCTTTAAATCATGTAAGCATTTCTGATTTTTTTTCAGGAGATCTAAAGGAATTTAAAAGAAAATGGTAGTAAATAAGTGCAGCAGTTGCTTAATTTTTAATTTTAGAATGCTATAAATATCTTTTAATACTGATCAAAAATGAAAGTTAGATAAGTTATTATCCTGATGTATTATCTCAAGTTATCTCAAGTGATATTCACCTCTTCACATCTGCTGGTTAAACTAATGAGTTAGCTTTCCCAAATGTGTGCTGCATTAACGTCAGTTTGTGTGTTGGCAAAACCACACACTCAACTCAGCTATACACAAATATACATCTCATATATATGGAAAAGGCCACAAAAATGAGCCTGCCTCTATTGACATACACTGTTGATTAGATATTATTAATTATTAGAAGAATCATTAGCAGAAAGAAGTAAAAAGAAGTTTAGTAGTAAGAATCCTTTTTCTTTTGCAAGGGGTGCTCTCTCTTTGCAAGTAAAAGGTAATTGCAATGACAGATTAAGATTTTAAACACTCTGCTTTCACTCTTACAGATATGTCCAAGTCCTCAAAACATTATTTGTAGTCATGTGCATCTAACATTTTCTGTATTTTTCTGACAATTTTATAATTTGGTACTGTTGTGTGATAGAAATTTGACAGTCTGCAAGAGTATCTGTTCATTGTAGCAAATTATTCTGAAAGTAAGTACAGTATGGTAGGCAAAGTACTTTTTTAATATCATTCTAATTAAAAATCTTATGAAGTTTGTGACTAACTATGCTAAATTGTATTTTGCACATGGTTACAAGTCATTATATTTTTAAAAAGTATTATATATTGCAGTAGTTTAATCAATTATTGCATCATCTATGCTATAACATAGTTTTAATCAGGAAAAAAATCTGTTTAAAAGATAATATTTGAAAATACTGTAAATATTATCAAGTGGATATGCTCCTTCTCCAGCCCAACCAGACCGATCCTGGTGGTTACCTGTCTGGCTTCTTCCCATTGTGTGCTAATGAGGAGATAAGGCTAACTATGCATACTTCATTCAAGTCAATAACAGTCCTGATGGCTGCGTGCTAATGAGGAGATAGGGCCAACTGTGCATACCAGTGAATGACTACGAGTCAATCATCTTATCCCATAAATACAGGGGGACAGCCCGAGAGCCCCTGAGCTCTCCTTGCGTGGCAGTGGGCTGCAGGCCAGGATCTCCCCTGGAGCAGGGACGCCTCTCAAGGAGACTCCTCGAGGTTGAGAGATCCTTCCCACAACAGACCCGTGGTAAGTGAACTACAGTGCACCGTCTTTCTGAACGTGTTATGTTCATTTCGTAACTGTGCACAAAATCCCTTAGCCATAAACCATTGAGCAGGTCTGGGACTAGGATCGGATCCAGCTGCACCTCGACTCCTCTCAGAAGGAGTTTAGAAAGCAAGGGGGTGACCTAATGGGAGATAATTCCATGTATTATCTTGAACTTCCATGCAGTAAATAGTAATAAGTGCCCTTGCCATAGAACCTCGTGAAACCACTGTCCGTACCAATAAACCTATTGCTGTTCCTTTCACCCAAGCGAAGTGCATTGTGTCACTCACTCCCCTGCCCCGACTCGTTCCGTGACACCACCTCAAGTTTTCTGTTTTGCTCCCTTTCACCACCTCAAGTTTTCTGTTTTGCTCCCTTTCTCTCTGTGGGTGCAAAGTGCTGATGCATGAGTTTATGCATACTAATAATTATTCTTCTCAATTATTCTTATAGCCATATTTATGGAAATGCTGAAATGTAATCAATATCTCTTTGTGTTACCCAAAACACATATTAACATTGGTACACTACCCTGAAAGTGCTTCTTTACTGTTTCACCACCATTTTAACAGTTCTACTATCCCAAAACTGTTTTGCAGACAAATTTTACTACAAATCAGAACACGGAAGATAAGCAGTGTCCTCAAATGCATTTACTTCTTTTTTAGGTTTTATACATCATTAAAATAGAAGAGACAGGCAAGGGACTATTTGCTCATTCTTTTAAAAGCTCACATGTTTTCCCTTTGATTCCATTCTTCAGTTGGCATACCACAGTGAAGCCTCCATATTTTCAGAATTGATGTAGCTTTCAAAACCATAATCTTTGGCTTTCAAGCTCACTATTATTTGCCTTCAGGTGCAAATTCTGAAGTGTATAGGCTTCTGAAAAGAACTTTATGGCCTCAGCCAGATACTGAAAGGCTTGTAGATCAGTCATCCTCACGGTGTAAATTTCTTTTCAAGATAATGTTCCCCACTCAGAGTACACTTGTGCTTATACTCGGTTCACTTGTCAAATACAAATTTGAGGTCATCAAAAGCTTCAGGGCAACTTCAGCTATTCGAAAACTCATTTTCTACCTCTATTTTGTTGGAGAAATAGGATTTCAAATGTAAAAATAATAGGAAGCTCTACAGATAAAGAAACAAAGGCACATTATGTGCATGTTTTAGACAGCATCGCAGTGACTGTCTGTAAGGACAAAGTCAATCCGACACCCTAGCATTTTAAAACACAATATCAAAGTCTGGCAATATATCTTGCTATTGAGCTGATACACATTCTATTCAAAACATGATTTTAGAGTTGACATTTTAAATCTATAGATTTAGTAGCAGATGCTAATGATTCTATTTAAGTGTTTCTTTTATAACAGATGAAACATTTAAACACTCTAATTTACAATGTCTACTGTTCATTATAAGTCACAAGTCTGACAAGGGTAAATGAAACCAGCCTCAGAACTCCTGTTGACATCAGGCTCAGAATTCCTGTTGACTTATACTTGCTGGCTATATACTAGCAAGTCTTTGTGAATCATTCTATTTTCAAGTGTTAGGTGTTATTAAAAAAGAAAGATGGACTAGATAATATCTATGCATTTTTTTAAGCCAGGTTTTTGTTGGAGAGGTCAGTTTGCTGCTTTCGACAGAGACCTTTTTCCTGTAGCTGTGTAATTAACATTCTTAAGAAAGCAGAGAATATACTGAGAAAACAGGAGAAAAGCTCTTCCCTTTCCAAAGTAAAATGGTGTTTTACCACTGACTTCAACAACCTCAAGAATCCACATTTTCTATTACACAGTGCAGCAAAAACATAAACAGTCAAGGAAAACGAGTTTCCAAAAATGAGAATCTGCACCCATCTTTCTCTTGGAGCCATAGAAGAATGGAACAAGCAGCCAAACATACCAATAAACAAATAATTAATTAAATAATGCCTATTCAAAAAGGCAAATTTTACTGCTTTGGATCTTAAACTACGACATAGCATTAACCATGGTCAGATTGAAGCTGAAACCACAAACATACGATTAAAAAAAAAGAAAGAGAAAGAGAGAGAGAGAGAGAGAGAGAGAGAGGGTGTATTCACCCAGTGGTAAAACAGAGAAACTACAGACTATGTTTCTGTGGAATGTTCTGTATATTGAGGTTAACTGAGGTGCCTTCTGCTTTCATGTGAAAAGCCAGTTACAAACCATCTATCTCTCTGTATCTAAAATATAAGGCACGGTAATTAAGGCATAAAGCTTAATTCAAAATAGACTGGCATAGACTTTTCTTTAAAATTCCCCCACGTAAAACAATCACCAGCACCTTCTATCAGTATTGATATGGATCATTTTTATCCACTAGCACTAAAGAATCATTTCTAAGAGAATTAATTTTTAATGAACATTTCAGTATGTTATGTGTAAATTTTTAGCAATGAAGGCAAGCAGCACATTGAAATGAGTCAGGGTATGAAAGTATGAAAGCATTTATGCTTTATATAAAAGCAAAAACACAAATAAAATTGGTTAAGTGAAATCATTAACTTGCAAATATGAAATCGCTGTACAAAATAACTTTGAAGTTATGAGTTACTGTAAGTATAATGCAAATATTGATTTTTACTTTGGAAGAAATGATTACGTACTGAATATTTAATAATAGAAAGATTGATACAAAACACTGATTCTAAAATGTCTAGGGAATTAAAACTACTTAGCAGCAATTAGTATACATATCAGTGAGGTAATAAAACCAGCCTACCAATATGTTCATCTTTGAACAGATGTTATTTAATTTGTCAAAAGGAAAATATTGACTTTTTATTTCCTTAGATACTCCTTTGTAGATACCACATTAGTGAAATGTCAGCTCAGATTCTAAGGATTTCTGAAAACTGAAAATGTTCTGCTTACTTGGGTTTCCTAAAATTTCAGAGGCAGAAAGGAGACAGGCAGAGAAAGAGGAACATTCAAAACAACAGAACTATTTGTTCAAACATTGCTGCATGCCCAGCACTAAAATGTAACTTTTTCTCTGGAGGGGTGGGTGGATTTTTTTTTCTGTTCTGAACAAAGAGAGCCACCAAATAACTCTCAGATTTGAAAAAGCAGTAGTAATTGCTTACTATCTTGTGTCTTGAAGAACACTGAAAAAAGATAATTTTAAAGATGTATATGTATGTATATGGAGACAGAGTATAGGTGTATACTCCTATATACATACATATATCACGATTGTGTATATATGTGTGTTTGTGTGTATATATGTATATATGTATATATATAAAATATATAAAGAATAAAGGTGTATGCTTTTAGACCTTAAGTCGTTGAAACTGATTCATGATACAGCCTTACCCTAAGATACAGCTTTAACTAAGAAACAGGAAAGGTGTGAAGTAGAAATGAGATACTGAAATCCAGCATTGGCAAGCCCTACAACTACAAAGGAGTGAATCTGATTCAATAATTTACTGACAGTCAGTGCTAATGTCAAAGTCTGCTGCTAACTACGCTTTTATAGAGTAAAAGTAAGATGGATGGTCTCAGCTGGCTGCCCTCAAGTGCAGAGTATATGATAGCAAAGAGTAGTGGAAAAAAAAAGTAAAAAATGGGAAGCAAGGTGAAGAAAGAAATCTCGATTCCTGCAGAAAGAAACAGAATGAATCTGGCTACATTTCTTGTGTCCTGCAAAAAATATCCTCTCATATAAGTGGCCATTAGGATACTCTTGATATTCAGTAACATCAGAACTTAAATAGTTGGGAACAGAAGCCAAATGAAATGACATTCGTGTTGGGAATGATATGGCACAGGTACAATGTCACTGGCAGCAATCTCTTCAGAGAGGTTTGCTCCAAGGTACTAAGGAAATAAGATAAATGATTTGTGAAAAATATTTAATACACAAGCCCTTTAAGAAAAATAAGAGAAAGTACGTAAGCTATTCATATAACTCCACCAAAACTAAAGGTATTAGACTTTTTTTAAAATGAAGAAAATACTATAGTATTAATTAGGGGGGTTATTTCAGCTAGGCTATTCACTGTCTCGCAAAGATAGACTTCATTTCATGGCTGAAAAGGCGTCAAAACAAGTATATAACTGAACCAATTTTAGCAGTACTCAGAGGTGCAACATAATAAAATTCAGCCCAATATAAGGTAAAAAATAAAGAAAGAAATAGAGAAGAAATAAAGAAAACACAGAAAATAAAAAGTCAGTTTCCTGCCCACAGAGTGAGCAAAACACAATCTAACATTTGGGTTATAGGCAGTATGGTCAACATCACTTTTTAGGAGCAAAAGATTGAAAGGAGTTCCATTTAAAAAAAAAAAAAAACAAGGTGCAAAGAGTCTTATTTTTGGGGAGCAGGTGTGCACAAAATAAAATACTTAAAAATATATTCTCCAGCAAATTTTTGTCATGCCTACATTTCTCAACCAGCTTTTTCTCTTAAGGATTCAATTTGTAACTAAAAAAAGAAAAAAGACATATTTTAACTGACAACAGGTCAGCCTTTCTCCCATCAAACAACATTCTTATTTCATTGTTACTTGTTTCTCTGCATCATCTTCACGGCCATTTCTAAATGCACAGTACTTCACTTAGCTTTTCTTATACTGTTCAAAGATAGGTATTCACAGCTTGCCAAAGACAGTGTGTTTATGGAAATTTGAGAATTTGAACTGACATAGAATTTTTTTCCTCTTAGGTGTACTTGAATAAAAGAATGTGATAAAATGTGATAAAAGAACCTAAACAAAAAAAGCTCCATTTCTTTCTGAAAATCTTGAACATTTTTAGCTTTAAAAATAAACACCTGAAAATACATTCTCATCAAATCATGACAATATAAAACTATGGTCTTGCCACCAAAGAAATCCATAAAAAGAAATGACAAGCACCATGAAACGGGGGTAAAAATTCAAGAAGAGCAACTTATTTATAACAAATGCCAAAATTTGAAAGCACACTCAGGCTGACAGTGTTTTTCAGAAAAGTTCACATTTTTCTCTTAGCAGCAATATATTGGTCTATAAATGATTAAACTATTACAGGGTCTTTTGAGATGGCCAGACAGACTACTACCTTTAAGTTAGTAAAAACCTAGCTAATAAAGTGAATACAAGAAATTAAGACTTGAAAGAGCAAGGTTTGAACAGTCAAACCAAGACTACAGTCTTTTTTCCCTCACATCAAGGCTGTCCCTTACTTGTGGCAATACCACATACATGCTATAATAAAGTACCCCCCACCTCTTTCTCTTTTTTTTTTTTTTTTTTTGGTATTCATCTGAATTCTTTCATCAAAACATTCATTTTATTCAAAAATACAAAATTCTTTACTTTGAAACAGCAACATTGAGGAAAGCAAACACTCTGTTTTTAAGGGACTCAGTGGAAAACTCAAAGACATGTGCAAAGTAACAGTCTGTAGTACTTGAACGTCATGTAAAAAGTACATCAATATTCAACAACTGAAAAAAATGTTACAAACTGCCACCAGTCCCTTCGGCAGCAGTTGAAGGAAAGAAAAAAAAAAAAAAAAAAAAAAAAAGTTGTTTATGAGTAATCGATTAGCATCATAAGTGATCTATAGTTGCTTCATATTAAGTAATAATCTATGAACTGTAAATCATGTAAGTTCCTAAGTTTTGTGCATTTTGGCTCCATATTCGTAATCAATAATTTTAAATTAATTCAAACCTTCTCCAGATGGTTCCTATTACTCTTGTATAGTCCAAGACATGCACATCTCGATCAGATCAAGTATTTTAAAACTTGGCAAATTAAACATTCCTGTGGTACCAGCCTCCAAATTAACAATTTCCAACCAGATGAATGTCTGTGTCTCTCTCTAATTTTACTGTGCTTTTACTGTTCATATTATTATACCAGAGAGAATTAGGGGTTGTCTCAAGAATACACTGTGGGTTAAAATAAGATTCTGAGAGATGATATTACAGAGTGTGAACAAAAGAATGTCACAACTCTATTGAACTGACTGCAATAAGACAATTCAAGATTTTAATACTCTGAGGCATGAAAGCAGAGGAAAACATGGCAGATCATTTAGCAGATTCTAATTTTTTCTAGAAGATGTATTAATGCAAAGCAAAGCTTGAAACGGCATTCAGAAATACTTTTTAAAACTATGGAAGTAATCAAGAAGCTTTCAACATATTTTTTTGCTAATGAATTATACATAAACTGTTCAGAAATAGTTTGCAAGATTTGAAGAAATGTGAAAATAAAAATTGGAAAGTCTCCTTGAAAAGATTCTATTTGAAGGGCATTTTACAGATTTAATTCAGCCAAAACTGCACCTCCACATTAAGAACAACAGTTACAAAACACAAAACATAATGAATGAAATTAAAATGTAATTAAAGTTTCAATACTTCAAAATGATTTAGTAAAAAATGGCTTACATAAAGTTAGGTAGATCATGAGCCATTTTTGAAATAGCTTTTGAAATGGATGCAGAAAACTGATGGTGTCATTTCCCAGTATTTTTCTAATCAGCAGCTGATCACCTTCCTTCTCTCAGAAGACGATATCAGACTGATGTACATGCTGGCAAATTAAGTAGTTGTCATTTAACCCACTAAGGAATATTCTCTTCTATTTAACAGGCAATTTTGCCCAGTTTTGCTAGTATATGGCAACTTTCCTGAATGGTAATGTTATTTGGCATAAGGTACAGGATATAATTGTTTGTGGTTCATGTGTTCATATTTATATTTCTTACCATCCTTTAAAGTGCCTCATCAAATAATTTATTCTTTCAGTATAACAGCTGAATTGCTTTGTGCACATTTTTCAGTGCTCCGGTGGTAGACATTCATCATTTTACTTCTATAAATAGTTCCTTGAAGTGAGAATACATCAAAACCGTAAGTGTGCATATATAAATACATATATGCGTGTACATACACACATACATATATAAATATATAAAAATAACACACATATATATTTATAATATTAGTTATATATATGTACTGTGGGTTAGGCTGGTCTATTTAGGTTTTGGTACCTTCCTCACCTACAGAGCTTCAAAAGTGAGCCTTTCACAGCTGACACATGCCAATTTTGTTGTTCTTCTTTTGGGAGATGGCAGCTTCAAAGCTTTTCTATCAAACAGCAAAGACTTCTTGCAAAGGCTGTAAACAATGTTAATAGCCTGACATTTATTAAAGTCAAAAGCAATAGGCCAATCTTGATAAAACCCAATATGTTTACTCCTTTATCCTGAAATAGTTTAGGGCTCTGTAACCAGTAACAGTATTCACTAATCAGGCTTTGAACATGTTTAGAGAGCAAAATATATATGAAGCCTTACTACTCACCAGTTTTAATCTTTGCAAAGGTATTCTGCTAGTATCTATTGGTGTGCGTTCTGTGACGTTACCAAATCTGACTTCTGGGATGGCAATGGCACACATTACATGTGCCCACCTGTGAAAAGTGTTAAGATAAGAACATTGTAAAAAAGACACAGAAATGCAAGTATTAATAATTCAGCAACCCTCAGTACCATACTTTTATTATTTTCTTCTAAAGTTGAAGGTCTGCTTTTTGTTCTGTGTTTATTTAAAAGGCAACTTCTTGCAGCATATCAAGCAAAATGTATTTGTTAATAAACTAATGTCAATGAAATATGCCAAAGCTCTTCCCTTGCTAGTTATCAGTACAAGGACACCAGGGATTTGCTTACTACTTTTTTTTACTCTTCTTTTAAACATACATAACAATCCTAACAATAATACAAATTAGTGGAAATCTCACTGTAGTTTGAGTTTTAAATTTATTTTTTCAGGTGCCTGGTGCATTTGATTCATGAAGTGCAAAGCTTTTGCAGTTGTGCTATCCATATGTATACATAGTCCATGCTATTTCATTTGTGAGCAATTCATCACCTACAGCATTTTGGATTAACACTATTCAGACTTCAGTAAGTATTCTTAGATAGCACATATGGTTACAGGGTCACACATTTATCAAAGCATCTACTATCTGGACCTCCTGTTTCCAAAGTCCTAAGAGATACAAAGTGATCAGGTCATCACTGAAATGCCCAGTATGAACTGGATCCCTGTAATCAGTGTTGTGCTGTGTTGTGCCTCCTGCCTTCTGCTCTCATGAGGAAGCAACACTCTAGCCTCCAAATAAAGAGATCTCAAAAAAAAAAAAAAAGTCAGTGGAAGAATTAATGTTTTAGAGTACATATTATATAAAGCAAAAGTGAAGATAATTGCATTTTTAGTAAGAAAAATTAGCTTTGTGAGTCTACATCTAAAATCTTGAGGGGTGAGAGAGGAGGAAAGGAATAACAAGACAGAAATGAACTATAATCTATAATCCTATAATCTAAAGAAAAGAAGACATTTCCTTCCTTAACTCTGAAATTTGCTTTATACACCATCCCTTATTGTATATCTTGCCTCATTACTCTATCTGCTTGTTTTTCCAAGCTTCAAATCCTAGCCTCACTCCACCTGCTACAGATCATATTACATAAACATCCTAGCAGATCAACAGGAATGGAAGCTGGAGCCAAAAATGAAGAGTCAACACAGCAGAGCAGAAACCTTTTCTTTCTGGCACTTAAAGACTACTGCTTTTTCAAGCAGCCATATTTAACAAAAATACCTGGAAGATAATAAGAAGAAATAAAGGGAGCAGGCAAATTGCTGAATTTTTATTAGCCAAAGTACAATATTAAAGCTCTACACAAAGATGACAATAACTACCAGCAAATTATATTAACCAACGCTAATGAAAGCAAATAGATTTACAAGTCCTCTCATTCCATTATTCTGACTATTTCAGGCTCCAACTTACAGAAAAAATCTTGTTTACAGATATTTATCTGCTGTTGTTTCTTTTCAGCACTGCTTCCTGGCATATAAAATTATAGTACCTTAATAGCAGGTGTCTTAGAATCTAAGGTTTATTGGGACAGAAATGCTATATATAAAATAGGTCTTTAGTCTATCTGCATCTTAAGCTTTTATAGATCTGTTATCTCTCAACCTACCAGGATTCAGAACAAGTATTGTGCCTCCAGGGAAGAAGCAAGCTCAGCTCTCCTAAGTGCTAAAGTTGTTACCCCCTCAATCACTTCTAATTCATCAGCTTTTAACTGTAATGTCCATCTTGCATCTTTAGTCAGTAATTTAATCAGAAGAGAAGACAAAGGGAGAGAGAAAGACAGGAAGACACAGGTTGGATCTTACATTGAGGGAAAAAAAATGTAATTGCAACACATTCACACAAGTTTTCAAGAGCAGGTAATGCTTAAAGAATATGAAGGTTTGGATTAAGCGCAAGGCACTCAAGTGTTGTATAGCAACTGTAATGTGTTATGGAAACAGGAAGAAAGAGTAGAAATACTTCTACAGATCTCCAACTTCGGAAATTCATAGCAGAAAACTACAGAGAGGTAATGCAAACTCAAAGAATTTAGCTATATAGAGAAAGTCATTCGCTTCAACCTCTCCGACGGATTTTCTTATGAACAGATTTTATGAAGCATATTCCTGAAATATTTTAAAAAGATGTATGTGTTTTCAAAGATTCTTCATTCGATATTGCCAACAACAATCACATGAAGTGCTAAATTCTATTTAAGATAACTCTTTCTGGTTTTTCTTTTCTTTTGATAAGAAAAGCAAGTAGTTAATAATGGATTATGGTAATTTAAACTAGAATTAAATTGCAATTGAGATCAAAACATTCTTCAATTTGGTAATAGTGCTTTTCCAGGTTAAGAGCTGACTCTTAAGTTTCAAGTAAAACCTATTCACTGGACAATTTAAAAATCATACAACCCTTTTCAGATCCCTGACAAATCAACTAATTCAGATAAGTGGAAAAGGGAATTGCAGGTAGATAACCTCATATAACTGAACTCACTTCTCAAGATATTCCAAAGGGTTAAAATATATACATATATAAAAAAAGAGATCCACATTATACTGTCATAGCTACAAAAACCATTTAACTAATTATGTAAATATCCAGAATGCATAAACTGTTCCACAATTAGGCTGGAAAAAATATTAAGCTACCACATTTTCTGTTTCATCTTTTAATGTTATTTTATGTACTGTAGTTTCATCCAAACAAACAGAAAAATATTAGTTCTGTTAACAGTAAGATGCCAGCAAAAATACTACTTTTCAGAGGATATGTTAAAAATACATTAAAAAAAATTCACATCCAGAATAAATTTAAAATGATTCTTACTAATTAATGTGGAATATTGATTTCTAATAAATGTTCAGAGGTATTATATTAGCTTTTATAAACAAAAATTTTCAGGAATAAATAAGAAAATATACTCCATTGTTTCATAGGACTTGCCCATGCAAACAATCCCAAATGAGTTCTCACTTGCTTTCTTTAAAGAGTGTCCAGCAGCATGGAATCTGGAACACGTAACTGTATGCAAATAGTAAAGCAAATGTACATTTTAGCATGTAACTACTTTCACAAAATGTCAGTGGCACATTTTATTAGGAGCAAATTTAATTTTCCAGTAACTGAAGGGGACATGGTCGAGTAATGATATTTGCAAGTGCTCTCTAAATGAGACTGGCTTGTGAATAATTTTTTAAAAACATGTGCATTCTTGAAGTATATATTACTTACTTCTTGTCAGTAGTTTGCTTTAATGCACCACCTCTCAAATTGCAGAGACAACATTCCTAAAAATAGAAATAGAGGAAAAACAAGCAGGCTTTAATGACTGGTTGCAAATCAGTTTTACGCAGCTGAGATTAAGGATATGCAAATAGGTATTAATTACTAGCTTACAATCACACACTTATAGGTATTACAAAATATAATATCAAGGAGAGTAATACATCAAAAGATCTAAGGAAAAATAAATTTTAAGTGTAACTCTTGGACAAACTAATAGAATTAATGAAAGATATTGCAAAAGAAAAGGCATTCGATCAGTGCAGCAACTGAAAGACTGGAAATGCCACACAGCTCACTAAGTTAAAAGAAATTATGATTATATATAATTAACTTAAAAATTCCTAGGATATCTCTGATTTATACTCTACTGATTCAACTTAAATACCTAGAATATTTGCTGCTTCCTCCTGACAGATCTCTAACTTACAAATCTACAGAGCGATTTTCTTTTTTCTTTGCAAAAATTCCTTTTGCTGTGGAGTAAGTTCACTGCCTTAAGCTTCAGTAAAGCTCCATCTGCTTTCGAGGTACTTAGCAAAGCATATTTCAGTGATTCCCAGAGAAAATGCACTTATACAGACTCACAGCCCTATTTATTTTCCAGTCATCCTCTCTCTCTTATAAATGTCTTCTTTTCCTTTCCCCTTCTCCCTTTTCTTGTCCCTTTATTGGGAGGAATCAGAAAGTCTTTATATTGTTACTTATTTCTCTTCTCCATTTTGTTGATCTCTACAAAGAACAAAATGAAGTCAAGATACCGTTGCCATTACATCTATTCAGAGAGAGATAGGCCTAAGTTTAAGCTACCTTATCATAAAACCTATAATAATGGAGATCGATGTCTGCCAAAAATCTAACAATGCTTTACTACCTTTCCTATGAGAACGATCTCTCACAGCAACAAATTACCTCCTTGCAACAAATGAACATATAACTTTTTGCCTGAATCCAGGGAGAACTATTAACCTTCTTCTCTTTTAGAGCACCTTTTTGTGTATTTGATGTTATTGCAGAGAAGGTCGGTTCTTTAGAGGACCCTCAAGAGCCCTAGAATGGGACTCAACATCTTTCACAATACATTTCACTTTATAATAGTAAACAAGGGCTATTAAGACAGGAAATCCAACAGCTCAGAGTACCATATCTTTCAGGCATTCATTAATAGGTGGTTTCAGCATAAAAAGGGGAAAAACAGAACATGAAGAGGCTGTTACTGCATCAGTGAGTGCTTCAACTTGTACTACTTGCAACTTTTCAACAGGGGAAATAAAAAAAAAAAAAAAAAACCAAGGACAGAACTTTTCTATTTGGCTGTTGGAAAACAAATCAGTCAATTCCTTCCAGCATGGATATTTTTACTCTGTCTTTGTGTGTACTTTTGTGAGGGTCTCTCACCAGATCTGACAAATCCTGTCTTGTTCTAAGCCTTGCTCTAAGCCTAACCCAAGAAAATAATCCAAAAATTTCACAGAGGGGTGGAGAAGGAAGAAAGGCATGAAGGAAGGAAGTAAGGAAATGGGGTTATTTCTCCTTCTTCAAGTTTCCAGTTCCTTCACAGTGAAAAAAGACTTCAAGGAATCAGAATTAACTCTAAAAATACCTATCTGATTTCCCTGTACAAGTGTAAGCAAGGAGGGATCAAGACAAGAAACTTCCTACAATTCTGGATTCATATGCCAATTACAACTGGTCTAATGTATCACCTCTTATTTCATTTTCAAATCATGAGTCTGTGATGCTGTTCTACTACTGATTTCAGTTGTTTTTCTCTCTTTTTTTTAATCTTTAAAATATTTGCAGAATCTCATTACTCTTGTCATCCACTCAAGTATACTCTCAAGTACTATCCTAAAACATGCAAAAAAACATTACTACCTTATCCTAAATAAGACATTTTGGCTTAACAAACATAATTAAAGAGAAGTTACTGGAGTACACAACAGTGAGGTAAAAGCTTTTCTAAACTAGATGCTAAATAATCATGTTTAGGCTTCACACACTTTAATTCACTTCATGATGAGCTGATTCTGACATAATAAGAGAAAAAAAACACTATACAGATGAAGGGAATAGTGCATTGTTTCCAGTAAAATAGTTTAAAATTCAAGACTTGAATAATATCAACTTGTTTTGCCCACAATAAGAGTTTTTCTCTTTTAAGAAAAAGCTCAGTGCAATCCCTTGCTGAGTAACTTGCTGATGCAACAAGACAAAGTCCAAAGCACCAAAGTTCCACAAATAAATAAAGCTAAAATAACACACCAAAAAATCCATATCAGATATTACTAATAGATTTCTTCTGTGGATTTCCCATCTCTTAAACATCATAAAAATCAAGAATTGAGAATTATATACTGCAAGAGACACTATGAATAATCATCGCTGCAGTACACAAATCTTCAACAGGCAGAAAGTAAGGACCAGGCAGTACAGAATGTTTTTGTTCTCTGATGGATATAGACTGTTAGAACTTAGGCCCTTTCAGCAGTGTTTATAGCAAACCTGAGTGCAAAGACATATACTAAAAGCTTATTAGATCTATTCCTCAACTCAGGTCTCCACTGCAGAATACTATCCTGCCCATGAAACGTTCTTATCCAGTCAAAGGAAACATGAATGTAGAATTTAAGCAATTACATACATTTAATCAATTTGGAAAGTTGGAGCAAGTTTATCCAGTGAGTTTCAAGAAATGAATTCGTGAAAAAGTCTTGATAAATTTTGAGAACTAAAAATACCCAGGAAAACAATGACTTAGTGAAAGTCTTAATGCATGCAGCAAATAAAGAAACTATTTGTTCATTTCTAACCACCCTTCCTCACATACACTACCTATATCCCATAGGATCTTTTAGACATATTGTGCCACATAATTACACAGCTGCAAATAAGATGAAAAGAACATGGAACAATACGGCTGAACTGGACTTCAAAAGACTATCTGTTTTTTCTAAAAGATGAATCAAAAAAGTATGTTATTACTAATGGATTTCATCAGACATGTTTTAAACAACCTCCTCATAAAATTTGGTGACACAGTCTTCAAAACCTCTGCAACAATCTCTTCCAGCACTTCAATATCCTCATCATCAAAAACTTATTTTATAATGGCTAACCTGCAGTTTTTCTTGCTGTGGTTTAAGCCTGGTTCTTTTTGATTCATATATTATAAAAATGAACACAGATTTTCCATTTCTTTTTTTGCCATATCCTTCCATGTGTATCCCCTTAGCAGGTTAAACAACCTCAACTTTTTCATTCACTCTCTTCCCTCTGAGGCCATGTTCTCCTCTATTAAATGCAAGGGAGCAAAACCCTCCACAATGCCAGGCAGAACAGCAGGGTTGCACATCACATCCGCCTGCATAACGTGCATATTCACTGGCCTGCTAAGCTCGTGCATGCCTTAACCCTCAAACTCTACTGCAGCACCTGCTCCTAACCCCTCTATCTGTGCAAGTAACTATTTTAGCTTCACTTTCTTGAATTTTTTATTGATTTAAATATAATAGGGAAAAATGCAAGAAAGTGAAGATAGAATATTCGTTTTTTCCCTAGAATATTTCCCTAGAATAGTTCATCGTGATGTTGTTTGTTTCTGATCAACCTTACTTCACAGGCTTATTGAAAATCCCTTATTGAAAGGGGTTGTTCAGGAGAAAGTGAAGAGAGTTTGACAGGCACCACGAAAAGCATGAGCAGCATAGGAAGGGTGATTGAGTACTTCCACGCAAAAACTAGGCTGCTGCTAACACAGGGGACCAGAAAGTAGCAGATTCTAAACAAGCAAAATTGTTTTCCACAAGTTTACCATGTGTGGATGCTAAAGAATGCTTGCCTTAGAGCTATATTCTTCCTAGGGATCCATTTCTGTCCATGCTGGAGACAAGATATCAAGTTAGAATAGACTGGTTTAATTCTACATGGCAGATTTTATGTTTTCTATGCAAGCTCACATTTTAAAACTTCAAAAATACTTTTTAAGATCTTTTATTAAAGATCCATAGATACTAAGAAAATTCCCTATTCCTTGGCACTGTCAGGATTCAAAGAAAATAAGTAACTATGCACACATCATGACCCATACAAATGCAGCAACAGAGTCAACTGAACTTTGAATCATCAGTTTATAGTATAACAGTTACGTTATTATTTTTTCTTGTTTATGAGACTACTGGTTAACTAAAACAAACAAACGAACAGGATTCACTGAAATACAGAAAAGTAGATTTATTTAGAATGAATCATCTCAGGTAAGCCTGCATTTTGGCTGGTAGTTTAAATAAATACAGGTAGTGATGATGTTTGTAGCACTTTGGATAGGACACTGTTTACTCAGTTCATGATGTATTTCCATTTCTCCCTGTTAAACATTTTTCGTGTGCCTCTACCGACTCCAACTGGTATCTGAAAGCATTTTAGAGTCCAACTATAGTGCCTAGGATAGGTGATTCTTTTTTTTCCTCCAAATTTTTCCAGCAAGAGACCAGAATAGTTGTTTTCAAGAGTAAACTATTGCAAAGCTGTGTCAGAGTAATGCTAACTTACCAGTCTCAATAAAAAGCAGCTGGATGGGAGAAAATCACAACTAATTAAAACAGACATCTAATCTTTAACTCTGCCACAGCCAAGTCACACCAATACAATTTGAATGGTTGAAGCTGAGAAACAATTTGTGTTTTTTTCAAGACACTGTGGCAGGCTTTTAGAGGGCAACCCTTGAACTCAAAATAGATGCCCTCATACTTCCACTTTCCCTCTCAATTGATTTGTAATGCTCAAAATATCATTTCCCAATATCAGCCAGATTTGCATTTGAGTATGACATTGCTCCCTCTTCTGCTGTCTCTTTTCCACAGTTCATTTAAGCCTGAGTCTATATTTTATATTTGTGCAAAGAGAAGAAGGCTGTGGTTTCTATTATCGCTTTTTTAAGTGTTACTTTCAGAAACTGTCCATTAAAGAGTATTTTAATTTTTCACAACAGTGGGATCACCTTCACTTAGCAGCTTTCTTTTGAAATCATTTAGATTCAATTCAGAGAGTGTTGATATATTCACCTTAAGCTACTACCTTAAAACCATTTTTTTAGAGATAGATTTCTAATTCTAGGGGGATAAATATCCTTAGAAATAAAAAATGAAAAACAAATTCAAAAGATTAACTTTCATGTCCGGAGGTCCTATTTATTAACAGAGTTGTAAGATGTCACCATATTCAATAACCACTATCAGTTGTTTATAAACGTTGCCAAACTTCTACTGTCATCTGCTTTAGCAGTGGCACTATTTCTCACTAAAAATAGGAATTTCAAGAAAAATCAGGTTAATCATATCTTTTTAGAAAATATCAGAGAAAATATCATTCTGCTCACAAGAATAAAACATCTTTTTTTTTTTTTTCATTTTGTAGATGTTGAAAGTTAATACTGATTGAATAGGCTGGCTAATTTCATGAAAGAGAAATCCATCAAGAGTTACTGTTCATTTAATGCACACACTGCTTCAGCTAAGGCAGATATAGAAACTGCAAGGACCTTGAAGAAGATTCTTAAAATTTGAAGGTTGTTGCACTTCAGCAGTAAACGTGCATTTTACTTGTTCTGATGTATTCAAATCTGTTCATGTCATCCAGGTGTCAGAGATGGCCAGAAATTTTCCCTTACAGTCTACAATTCACTTTCTTAGACAGCATCACACAATGTTAACTTGTCTACGTGGTGCCAAAAGATTCTTTTTTTAAACACTGCCTGTATTGTTACTGGACTAAGAGCAGAACTGGAGAAAGAAACAAATATTCAGTCTATTTCCCAGTCCACGCATATTAGCATTTAAAAGTAAGACACCTTTCTGTGTAAAGTTGGGTAAAAAATAGATTGGTTTTTTTTGATAGGTAGAAAGAGAGGTGGAAAAGGAAAAAGCAGAGAAGGGGAAAGGAAAAAGAAAAAATGAGAGAGAATGAAAAAGAGAAAGATTAAAGTTCAAACCTTTCATACTGTCGGCAAATTTTTAAATTGAACCCCAACACAACAACATTCCTTTTAACAACATTCAAATGCTTTCATAAACCATTGTTAGCAGTATCAATCTAAAAATGAAGACAGTGTATACTCACATGAAGTGAAGTACTTTGGCAGTTATTAGGTTCTAAAAATAGGAGTTTGTAATAGAAAAAAATAGAAAGAAATTCTGACAAAAAATTTAACTATCCCATCAAGAAGTGCACCATTATAATAAGACTGTTCAAATTCATTATTTTTAGTACTATGAAATGATGTTCCAGTGGACTCTTCTGAAGACACAGAAATGTCAACTAAAGGTGGTGTCTAGTTTCTGGGCATGAATATGGAATGTCATTAAATACCACTTTTCTGAATGTTCTATGAAAAAGACGAAAAATAAAGGAAAAAAAATAAAAAAGCCTTAAGAATTCCTCAATCTATGTATCCAACCTTGAACAGAAATTCCAAATAAACCAAAACTCTGCATATGAGAGGTAAAACATAAAGCATAAAACAGTTCACCTATTC
This sequence comes from Eudromia elegans, assembly GCA_003342815.1. Taxonomy (NCBI): domain Eukaryota; kingdom Metazoa; phylum Chordata; class Aves; order Tinamiformes; family Tinamidae; genus Eudromia; species Eudromia elegans. Next base: position 5,490,980 of record PTEX01000026.1, read on the forward strand.
ACCTACAGGAAAAAATACCAAACAGTTGTTTCACATTTGCCATTAATATTAAACGTAGCATTCTTGAAATACATGTGGTCTTATAATCAGAGCTACTGGTGAGATAAAATGCTGAGCTATTTCTGCAGTGCTAAGGATAGTTAAATTAGTCTGTAAAAAGTCATGAAGTTTCCTTAGCCTTATTTACAGCTAGCTCACTATGAAGTAAATAATCCAAGTTCGTTTAACTATTCCCCATATTTCTTACTTCTGACTCTTCACTTTCCAATTTTATTTTTCCACTAAATAATCAGAGTATTGTGTTTATGCAGTATAGCTACTAGGTGACTACATCCTTGCACACAGTACAGTATGTTGCATTGCCTTTAATGCCAGTCATTATTCTTCCTAACTTCACTAACTTTCTCCTGCTGAAGCATTTAAGATTAATGAGGCATTTGTTCTCAATCAAGACACTTTGTATGAATATAGCTACAAGTCCAGAAGCCATGCAGATGATATTATTTGATTCTTTTGTTGTTGTTTTGGGAGGCTGATTTATCACTATTCTGGGGGCCTCAACACAGATGGATTCGATCTCATTCTTTCCTTTGCCAATAATCATTATCAAACAGGACCTCCTGCATAGCAGAATACAAAGATATCCTTGAAAGATGAAAAGCCTGACATAAAATATTGTAAAGCATTCATAGTGCTATTCTTTCCACAGCTTCCTTTTTTTATTTTTCTCTCCATTGCATAAAACTGCTGTTTTTCCTTGTTTGCCAAGCACATTCCAGTAAGGATTCTAACTCTTACTTGGAAGAGGATTCCTTAAACACTCGAACTCTTCCTCAAGTTATTATCCTCTTTCTCTGAGCAGTGTGAAGATGGAAATTCAGATTTTTTTCAGATTTTTCAGAATTTTGATGAGAATTCAGTTTTAGGATATTTTAGAAGTCGGACTATAGATACTTTTTAGTTATTAAATCTTCTGATGTCGTACGCATTCCTGACACAAGAACTAAAAGGCATGTAACTCCCACAATCATTTAATCTCATGTCCATGTGAGGAAGAACTTCTGACCTATGACAGTGACATGGAACAGGCTGGCACAGGCTGCCCAGAGAGGCTGTGGAGTCTCCTCCTCGGGAGATCCTCCAAACCCGCCTGGATGCCACCCTGTGCTCCGTGCTCTAGGGGTCCCTGCTGGAGCATGGGGGTTGGACTGGATGATCTCTGGAGGTCCCTTCCAACCTCAACCACTCTGTGAGTCTGTGTGATTCTGCGAATACTTAACATGACTGAGGTTACTTAACTTGATGAATAAGGTGTTCTTTTTCCATTTTTCCATACAGAAACCAAAAGAATAGGAATAACATAAACCGGAATATAAAATACACTCTCTCTCTAGTTTCTTAATTAAAAAGAAGTTTTGCAAATAAGCAGTTTTCATTAATTATGTCTTAATTATGCTACTTAAGTAGCATACTGTTTTCAGCAGAAAATTGCTAAGACTAACATTAACTGCATATTTTAATACAGCAAAATAGTTTCCTTGACAGTACTATATTCAATTAAGTTATCTTTTGTTAAAGATGACCAAACGATTGGATAAAGGGGAACCATACTTATGGTATAGCAAAAGGCTAGAAGTATCACATATTTTAAGTGAAAGATCTTATGGTAATTTAAGGTTATTCTTCAAACTCTGAGCAGACAGAAACAGATCCTAACATGATAAATAGGACCCCAAAAAAGTATCAGTAGTGCTTAATCAAGCAGACAGCAGCAATGGGTTTCCTTGCACACAAAAATGCACTAACAGATTTAGCCTGTATATCTAGCAAGTTTTTCTCCACAGATATTAGACTCACGTTGCTTCGTATCAAATAATACTATTCAAATAGGCAATGAAAAAAGAGAAACATAGGAAAAAAAAAAATCAATGTCTATTTAATCCTTATGCTTCAAGGAACAAGCAGCTCTTATTCTACTCCTCACAAAATGTTTGCTTAATGTATCTTTTTAAAACTTCAACAAGGAGATTCTGTATAATTTCTACATATCCCATTCCAATATTTCACTACTTTTACAAACAGAAATTTATAAAATTTCTTGAGATTAACATAAACATCTGTTGATTCAGTTTAAGGCTGCTACAACTCATATTGTCCTAGAAGGAATGGATAAGAACTGACTATATTCCTCTCTGAGATATACATATTATATTACATTAGAGAATATTGTGTATTTCCCTTCTGTCTTTCAACTCCACTGAATAATTTCAATCCTTTTCAGTCTTCCTTTCTGGAATGATTAAATTCTAGGAAGAATTCCTGAAAAGGACTTTTTTTTCTTTGAAATGTCAATTTCTTCCTCTTCCAGTCCATTTAGTCTAATCCTTTTTTTGAAGAATGTGTGCTCACAGCCAAATACAGCTCTTCAGCTGGGATCTCATCAAAGCTGAAGAAAGCAGATTGTTCCTCATGTTTTCCTGGCCTTATTCCCAACATGGAGTTTAAGCATCCCTATAGGATGCTTGGATGTTCTTAGACCAGTATAATATGTTCAGTTTTTGACCATTCTGAGGGTAGCAGGAGCTGCGCTCTAGGGAGCCACTCCCATCTTTTATGTGCGCAGCTGATAATTCCCCGACATTTCACCTATTTCTGTTGAATTACGCACACATTATTTTATGCAATTTCTCCAATATAGTAATATTATTTCTAGCATCATCTTCCAAAATGCCTGAGGTCCTTTTTACTCATATAAAATTCCGAAATAATGCTTTATTCATCCTTTAATTTCATTGGAATATTGAAATAACTCAAGAAATGAATATATTTAATAATACTAGAGAGTTGCAGAACAGCTTGACATACTCTGCAAGTTTAACCCCAAGGAATTTGCTCATAAAATGTATTTCCCAACCAGCTGTGTCATCTTAAAATGACTTTAAATGGACCAGTCTAGATTTGCACGTACTTTTCATAAGACATGAAAAGTAATTAAAAGTGGTCCATAGACCACTCAGACATTGAGGTCTGAAACCAAATCCATATTATAATATATCTGGCAACTACTGCTCTATTTCTCCGTCTTGGATATCACAATCTAAAGCATTATTAAAAGCCTGTGAAAGTCAGGACACATCAAATCTTATGTTTATGTCTTATTCCCAGGGGCTGTCATGGTAAAAATTCAAACAGTTTGATATGATTTGTTCTTAAGCCCATACCCCTTTGCACTTACAACTTTATTACTGTATAGCTGCTTAGAAATTGATAGATTGATAATTTGGTATTTCTCCTGAAATTCAAATTAGATTGACTGCTACTGCTACTTTTGGTCAAATATTTCCTCCCCTTTAAAAAAATATATTATTTTTTCTGTTGGCGACAGCTCAATTTGCAAATTCTCTGACATAATAACTAACTGTTCTGAGATTGCTTCAGCAGCTCTAGAGTACTGAGACAATCTAATATCCAAAAAGAAAAATTAAACTTGTTATAACTCATATATAAGTAAATAGAATTTCAAATACTGCCTTATTCATATCCTTTAAAAATCCATAGGATTTTTGTTACTTAGCATTGATGGCTATGCAGATGACTAGTTTCTGTCATTTCTAACATCTTTCAACTGATAAAGAACAGTTCATACGGACACATGAACAACAAGAAGCAGCAAAGAATACCTGGTTATAACTGACAATCTTTAAGTAAATTGAGTATTAACAGGAGATGCCAAATTTATTGTCCCAATAGAAAGCAAAAGGAGGCTATGCACAAAAAGAAAAAAGTATGTAAATAAAGATCAATACTAATTTAAAGTTTCTAAACACAGCACAAGTAATTTGCACCTTAGCTGCTTCAGAGATCTAAGCAAGGGACAGATATTTTTTCACCACATATCTATTTAGTCTTCAGTATCCCAGTAAAACTTCCCAAGTGAAGGTCAAAATACAACATTAAGAATGTGAATTTATTTCACAGAGATATTTCAATGAGGAACTGTCTTGAGGACATCAGTTGCGGTCACTAGATCCTAATTAAAGTTTCAAAAAAAAGGAAGCTGTCAGCACTATTTTTTTAGCTGTACATTTCTCAATACACTTCCAAAATCACAGCAGTTGAGTTCAATATGCAACAGCTGAGGTTTCATAGAATCATAGAATCATAGAATGGCTAGGGTTGGAAGGGACCTGTAGAGGTCATCTAGTCCAACCCCCCTGCACACGCAGGGTCCCCTAGAGTATGTGGCACAGGGTGTTGTCCAGGCGGGTTTTGAAGATCTCCAGAGAAGGAGACTCCACCACCTCTCTGGGCAGCCTGGTCCAGCGCTCTGTCACCCTCACTGTTCAGAAATTCTTCCTCAAGTTCCTGTGGAACTTTTGGTGCCTCAATTTGTGGCCGTTTCCTCTAGTTCTATCACTGGCCACCACTGAGAAGAGGCCAGCCCCCTCCTCCTCACTCCCTCCCTTGAGGTACTTATACACACTGATCAGATCCCCTCTCAGTCTTCTCTTCTCCAGGCTGAAGAGGCCCAGCTCCCTCAGCCTTTCCTCATAGGGCAGATGTTCCAGACCCCTAATCGTCTTCATGGCCCTGCACTGGACTCTCTCCAGCAGCTCCACATCCCTCCTGCACTGGGGAGCCCAGAACTGCACACAGGACTCGAGGTGCGGCCTCACCAGGGCTGAGTAGAGGGGCAGAATCACCTCCCTCAACCTGCTGGAGACGCTCTGCTTAATGCACCCCAGGATCCCATTGGCGTTCTTGGCCACGAGGGCACACTGCTGCCTCATGGTCAACTTGTCGTCCACCATGACGCCCAGGTCCCTCTCTGCGGGGCTGCTCTCCAGGAGGTCGGTCCCCAGCCTGTAGGCATGTCTAGGGTTATTCCTCCCCAGGTGCAGGACCCTACACTTGCCCTTGTTGAACTTCATGAGGTTACTCGCCACCCAGCTGTCCAGTCTGTCCAGGTCCCTCTGGATGGCAGCGCAGCCCTCAGGKCTRTCAGCYAYTCCTCCCAGYTTMRTATCRTCAGCAAACTTGCTGAGGGAGCACTCCATCCCTTCACCTAGGTCGTTTATATCATATTAAGCCAATTGTCCTTCTAACTGGGCAACTCTTAGTATCGAGTCTTTGCACATATTTTTTGTATGTTCTTGACATTTTATTTACCCCTCCACTACCTTATCTGAAACAAATAATTTAGCCAAGAAAACCCTTTTTGTGAGTTCCAGATAGTTATGTGTCAAAAGTCTCAGTTTTGATAAATGAGTGCTTTCTTTGAACGTGAATTTATCCCCTAAATTTTTGCCAAGAAAACTCCTAATGAGGCCAAGCTTTATCCCTTTCCTCCACATTTTCATTTTTCTATCCCACCCCACAATTCTGCCTTACTTTCCACACATGCTCCACAATTCTCTCTCCATTGTGCAAATATAAGAGTCAAATCAATCATTATCTTACTGTTTTGTATATGTTTTTTTCTTATATTCTACCTATTGCTAGGCTATCTGAATGCCCTCTTCACTTGTAAAATAATCAAAATAATTTGTAAATTAAACCCCAAACTCTAAGCTCTTTTAGGAACCTCCCTGCAGTACAGTATTAACAAAACATGGGGCTGCTTTTGCTTCATACTTTTCAATGAATTTTTATAAACAACCAGACTAAAATCAAAAGATGAAGATTCCCTCAAATTACCCCGCTCTTATATTGAAGCTAACAGGAGGCTTCAAGACAATGATCTTGAGAGCCTCTTGGGTTTTGAACAATTTTAACAAAAAGATATGGCTTAATCCCACTGCCATCATACAAGGTATTCCACCAGTGGTTTCACAAGTGCCATTGCTGACCCCTCCAGAAAGGAAATTGACGAAACTTGTCGATGGGGCAGCAGGACTCCCTATGATTTGCTGTTTGCTTTGACCAGTAGATTGAATGTTAATGGCATCCTCACACCTGGCAAGGGGAGGCTTCTGCTTTTCCCTCAACTTTCCACCAGCTCTGGAAGAGGAGATGCAAAAGTAGATTCAGGGATCCTGAAACTTTTGACCATCTGATAAAGAAGGTATAACCAACCTTTCTGGTTACGAATGCAAGATGAAAATTGGATTTTCCCTAGTAAGACTGCTATGCCTACTAAAGTGAGACCATATTACAGAGATAGAAATTGATTCACTAAATTTTTAATAGCTATTCTCCGAGAGGACTCTGGACTCAACATTACAAATAGATGGTATTTTTGCAATGAGCAGTACCAAGTCACTCTGTTCCTTTTGTTTTACCTAGTTTATATTATATGTGCACTGTAAATGATAGTTCCTCAGGTATTTCCTTAACATTCACAAAGGAATTCAAAAATTCTGACCATGTACAACGGAAAAATGAAAGTTTCACATTTCTTCTTACTTTTTCTTTGCTAATGCAATCACTGTTAGTTATCTTAAAAGTGGAGTTCATAATTACAAGAAACGAAGTGTGAAAACTGATATTACAGTTTCCAGGAGCACAGATCCTCATTTCTTCTTGAGCATATCTAAAAATTTTATCATTCCATTTAAGGATTTAAATTTTTAAGGCATCTGGATTATCTGATTTTAATTCAACAACTGAATGAAACAAAAGCTGTGTTGCCATCAAAAATCATTATCGTATTTCATCAGGCTGTTTTAATGAAAACAAATATTAGCTGCCTTGGCAGGCCAACTGATATATTGGTGAAATGTAAAATTTTAAGGTTTTTTTAGATATATACAGCATTTGAGGACTTTATCAATTATTACTTACTTATCTATTTATTTCTCTTTACATAAAACTACTGCACTGATTTTTAAATCAAACCACAGGCATTTAGGAGATTCAGGAATTAAATCTTTTCTGATTATATACTGCAGTACACCTTTAAATGCTGTAAAAGAACACCTTCATTCTAGATTGCAATTTATCATTCTATTTCCCTTTCAGTTCCCCAGCTGCCACAGATACATACCCGAAGTACAAAATATTTAGATGAAATTTCATTTCTTATTCTCTCTCTTACATATATTTAAATGTTCAGTTGTTTCTCTGGACAATATTTTACACAGAACTGTTGATAACTAAGACTTTTCTTGAGCATGTAACGCTTCTCCAAGTTTCCATATCGCATCCAGATCATATCAAAATGTGAATATATTTTGCACTGTAATCGAATCATATTTTGCAAATAAATCGTTAACAAAATTGTCTTCCTACAAAAAACAGATACACAGGCTACATTCTACACACACTGCGTGCACTTTCACAAACTGTGTGCACTTTCTTTTCTTATCTGCAATGTTTTAGATATGTAAAACTTACAGCTGTCCAGTCCCCTTTTCTGCACCGAGAACACAGCCATTCACTATGGATTTCATGAGAAGGAACGCCATAGCAACCTAGAATAAGAGAGCTGGGTTGAGTAATATATTTTGCCTTTCTGTCTATGGCATCACACAATTCAGCACACTCAAATTTCCTGTGACCACATGACCTTTCCAATGTTAGGCTTAATGCTATTCCCAAGTAGCCTATGGAATACATAAATTATATGTGCTTTATAAACATCAAATAAATCAATGTATTTATTATTTCCTTTCAGTTCAATGGGAAGTAGCTGATTCTCTCCTCTGCAGCAACAGTGAAAAATTCAAATAAGGGCATTGACAGTCACTCTGTGCAGTCACATAGTACTTCCATATGGATTTCACATGGACTTCACAGAGTCAAGTCCTATCATTGGTAGAAGATACTAAGGAAAATTTGTACATTTATCCATCACTCTCAAAAGGAAAAAAGAACAGGAGAGACAAAATTACTGCATAGCTGCAGTAAATGGCAATATTAACAAATTCTCAAATATAGTAACATTTAACCCTGACTACTTAATAAGAATATACTGACATTATACTGTTGCTAAAATATCAGAAGCGAAACAGGAATTTAACAGCTAGAGATTGAAGCAAGAGTCAGAAGTTAGCATTCTATAATTACTGAAAAGTTCACAGAAACATTAACAAGTTCATCTGGGTCATCACAGATGACAAGGTCACTGTATTTGCAGATTATAAAATCACCTCAGACTGAACCAAGCAACTGGGAACTCTTGAATGTCATTCGGAACGGTGACTTATGCTGACTAAGAGGAAGTTCATCATCTTCCAATGAATGCAATTCCAACTATTGCACATAAAGATATATGAGATCTTTTGGAACCGCAGCAAAGAAAGGTACAAATGTATATTTTACAAATATCAGTTTATTGCCTGCTAGATACCAGAATCAACATCGTTACTTTAAGAGCATTTTTCTTCTTCTCTCAATTGTATGGATACTTAACTTTGAAGCCGTAATTCTTTACTATTTTTGCAACAACCGTTAACTAATAATGGAATATTTAACATATCCTACCAAAAATATTTAGCAGCGCTTTAAATATTACATGTGGAAATGTTCCACAGGTATTTTGACATACCTGATGCTTTATCAGTTAAACCAAATTTGATATGACCTTTCTAACAACTGAACAATTGGTTTATTTACTTGCATGAACTCGTACACGACACTTTGCACAGGAAATCAGAAGACTTGTTCCATCCTCTTCGATAAAGGCATTTGATGGATAGTTTTCAGTGTTTTCTTCACTATAAATAAAACACATCTCTGGGATAAGTGGTTTTGTCTTTTCGTTTTCAGTCACAAATGTTTTTTCAGAGTTTGTTTCCCAAAAGGTATAACTGTCATCATTATAGTTGTCTGGCTGGAAAAACAAAACAAAACAAAAAAAAATATATATATATAAAAATATACCCCCCCACACACATACACACACATATGTATACATTTAATTAAAGTATTTAATTAAAAGAAAGGAAGGCGTTACTTACTGGTCCTTCTAGTGAAATAATTTCTTCCCTCACAATTCTTGCACTAACTATGTAGCAGTTTTATAAGAAAATGGATGCTTCTGGGTACCTATCTGTAATTCTACAGTTTCTGGACTATTCTAACACTGCGAAAACAAAAAATAGCGGACTAAAAATTGGTGTTATTGCGATCTTGCTCAATGATATTGTATCACTGTATCAACGTTTCCCTCAGAGCTCTTCTTCTGAGCCCAGTGCAGCTGAGAGAGCTGCTAGACCTTAATATGCCAGGAAGAGGACAAGAACTCCTGGGTAATGCTGACATATCTGATTTTTTTTTTCTGTCAACTGGGAAGAATAATTAAACAAAGCAGCACCTGCCTATGATGGCTGATTTAACTGATTAGCAATTTCAACCCAATTATGCCTTCCATTTGTCACAAAAACAAACACAAATGGGGAAGCTGATAGGCCAGCCTTTACCACAAAGAGTTTCCCCAACTAGAAATGCACAAACATTTCCTAGACTGCGAAAGTGGAAAAAAAACATAGAAAGCAGCAAGCGATATTGGGGGAAGAAAGAGAGAAATCCATATCAATACACTTTACAGCTTTCCACTCCGACTCCTTGAAGAGTCAAGAGTCTTTTTCCTATTTCTTATGCAGACGGGCTTTGCCTTTTAAGAACCTTTCCAATTTGCAATGAAGAGAGAGCAGAGCAGAGCATTCCCTAGCATGGTGTCAGGGAACACATGACAGTGGAGTTATCGTAGAGTTATCTCTTTTCTTCAACAGAAATTTTGTATTTTTCACCAGTTTAGCATTTCTGAGCTTGAAAAGCTTAGGATTTAGAAATCCTAAACTTACTATTTTCTTGCCTAAAGTACTTTTCAATTTTCCATCAGAGACCACTCTGCTTTGCAGGTCTGTAGAGTACACGAGATCCTGCAGAAGACTATTTTCTGAAATTCTGATGTTCTTCAGAATGAAGCTCATTCATAAAAAAGTTTAGAATAATCTTATTTTTAAGGATTTTTATATCTGCTACCATATGCACTTCAAATGTTGTCAAGTTTTGCTTGTAATTCTCTTGGAGGTGTGAATGCCATAGCAATAAGTACTTTTTTATACATGTGCTAACTGCAGTGTTAACTGTGAAAACAGCCAGGTTACAAAAAGATTCAGATGAAAGGTTTGATTCTGCTCAGCCTGTTCTTTAGAGCTGACTGTATTTCTTTAATAACACAGTGATAATGATCCAATTCCAAAAAGAACCAGGTGTTTAGAGTGTTTGTGTGAAAAAAATTACTACATTAGTACATAACAGCACTTGAATGTTATTTTAAAGTAATTTGAAGGTCACTTTTATAGGTTAAATATTAAGTTGAAAGCATTGAGTTTTACAAAACAAACAGCCCTTTGTCAGCATTTTTAATTGATATTCAATATAAGATCTTCTCAGTCTTACATGAAACCGCACTGTCAGTTAGATTGTTTCTGTCAGAATATTATTCTTGAGAAGGCCAAAGTACTGTGAAAAAAGTTATTTCTTCAACATTGGTGAAAGGAGGGGCTGTAGCAGCTCAAAGGCAAAACACTCAAGGAAGGATCTATAGGGATGTGTCTAAAAACATGAATCTAAGTGAATTCACCACCTTCAGAACTGTCTATAGTCTGTAATGCTACGCATAAATGGTTTATTACCAATCCTACATGGACCCTAGAAGGTAAATAACACTGGCAATTAACACTAAATGCAGGGGAATGGAGTGTAAGTTCTAATTTCAGCCACATCAGGTTTATTTACTCTTCATATAAATCAAACACATAAGCTTCTCTGATTTCACATTTACTATTTTACTGGGAATTAAGCAGCTGAGCAGCTATTTCACATTTTACCGAAAAATGAAACTATGAGGATCTCGCTTACCTTGTAGTAGGGCATGAGCAGTGTGCAGATAGCACAGTGCGGTTCCTTTTCGGCACAGGCTGCATTATATTCTTTTTCAGCCTTGAAATTATGTGCCCTCTTCTGCCAAAGGTATATAAGAGGCTTGGCCCATGTCTCTGTCTCCTGCACTTCCTCTTCAATTAAGGTAGTCTCTGGCAGTTCTTAAATAAAACAAGCAATTAGTTACAATGACAAACGATGCTCATGCTGTCACAAGCACTAACAATGAATTCCAAACAATGCTCGAAGAAATCTATGTGTAAATACTATTGGACAAGACTAAGAGATTTATGCATTAGGATAAACAAGCTCAAAGTAAAAAGATTTGACATCTGTATCACTCATTGACTATTTCACATACATTAAAGTATTTCAGTAGTTCTACTGCTTAGAATTTGTGTTCCTGCTCTCATCAAAATTAATACATTTGTCCATTCCTCACTTCCTCCAGCCTCTACACTCTACCATGCCACAGATTCTGCTTTAAAATCCTCATTGATGAAATATGCTACATTTTGTCAAAACGTTTCATGAATGGCACCTTTCAACTTTTTATGTAATCTCTGACAAAAAAACCATACAAATGTTACAGACATTGAATAACAGGGAACAATCTGATCTAGGTCACAGTTGGACTTTCAGGAATGGTCTGTGCCAGACCCTGTTACAGAATAAAAGATTTATTACCAATGATCAATACAGCATTTCACTTATTACCAGTGTTTCTGTGCAATTCTTCTTCATAAAAAAATGGTATTATGAAATAGAAATCCTCTAGAATGTCTAGAGAAGACATAAGGAGGCAGCTCAAAGAGAATGAACTTATTCAAAGGAGGAATTTTAAAAAGGAGTCATTTTCTCTTGAGGAAAAAAAAGATGTGAAAAAAATGGGAACCCTGGAAAAAGAGGAGTACAAAACTCTGCCCATGTGAAATCAGTTTCTTAACTACTAATGACTCAGTCAGCAGAAAAATTTAGCCTAGTCCCGTGTTTGAGTTGGCTGAGAACCTCAAGGCAGATTGATGGCCAGTTTCATCACTTTAAGACCTGCAAACTACACCAACTTTGAAGAAGGAAATGTCTTTTCATTCTGTAAATCTGAGAGTAAATTGTTAAGTGTTTTTTTCCTGATCTGCTTTCTTACACCTTCGTTCTGAGTAGAGACAAATTCAAAAGGACTGTGCCTAATAAATATTTTGTGATCAATGAGACAGTGTGTAGGTGTCAATTAAGGTTAAAGAAAATGATGAGAATGTGAAAAGGAAATGAACTGGCATATTGAACACAACTTAGAACTTTTAAAAAAGAAAAAGTGCCATGTGTCTGTTTCTAATGATGTACTAGGAAAAAAAAATTTATTTCAGAAGAGAATTCCAACAACACAGTGTTCAGTGTTTAATGAAGTACAATAAGCTGAATCATCACATAGCTCTAGCCCATGACTGCCTACATCAACATTACAAAAACAGAAAGGCTTTATGGATCTCCTCCCTATGATAAACTAGCATCCACTGCCACAAAAAAATTATAAATTTGAAAGAATATTTTATCAGCGTCAAATAAAATATGGATTATATAATATTGTCTACAGGAAAGCCAAATGTTGCACAACAAAATTAATTATTATATCCTGCATGTGAGTTTTCTTCCATTTTTACACAGAGTTTCTCTAGAGAACTGGAGAACTTCAATAAATGTTTGCTCATAATCCAGGTATAAGGAAAAAAATACAACCGATCAGCAGAAAACCCTATCGCCAAAACCACATTCAGCAACAGATCTTAACTGTTGATTATGTAGATACAAACATAAAGCAATTAAGAAACAGCTGACGCAAGGACGAGATGAAATATAAAATGTGGACCTCAGTTTTAAAGTTGTCATTATTTTCTTTTCATTTACTACCTCTGTCAAGAAGCAACAGGTTTTTTATTATTTATAAATTTTCCTAAATTGAAAAACACATAGCTCTCTGCCTCTAATCTTATGTTTTTTACCTTCCCCTACATAATAATCTCACAAGTGATTTCAACTTTGCTAACTAATAATTCTAATCTTTCAGAATTATTTCTATGGCATTCTCCTCTAGAAGTTTATAGTATCATTATTTAAAATGTTTTAATTCCAGTTGTAAGCTGATTGAGAATTCTGGGATTGATGCTCCTTAGTCAGATCCCAAAATTCAGATCTTAATCGTTCTACTTGTCTCACAAGTGTCTGATTTCCCACTGCTCCTGCACTTCACTAAATTCATAGGTATATTGGCTCTGCTTTTAATGAGACTAATATTTATGTCTTAATTACATATAAACTCCACAATTTTAGTCCCCTCTTTTGCAATTTTCAAAATACTTTGCAGAGAGAGGAAGCAAAAGAATGCAAGTGCCAGAAAGAAAGCTAGGAACATGCTTGCGTCACTTTCTTGCTCTCAAGAGCTCTTTATTTAATTTCAAATCAGAAATCCAAATGAAGTCAAGGACAAAATCCTATGTGCAGGACATACAGGACTGCATCTTAAACAACTTAGGAAAAAAAATCCCAAAACTCTTTAAAGCTACTTTAATAGATCTATTTTCCGCTTTATGTTACTTTTAGAGCAATCACCTCCAGCTAACTGGCTTTTTGACTAGAACCCAACGTTCCCCAGTTGCCTCTGATGTCCAACAAATTATTCCTTCTTGGAGGCATACTCCTCGGAGGCATCGCTACCTTCTCAGTACCTTCCTGCAACCCTTTCATTTTCCCCTGGCATGAACTATGGGACCCTCTGCTGTGACGATATTGCACCCTGCAACCTCACCATGTTCTCTGCTAGAGAAGGCCCAGGAACCCTGGCAGGGAAGGCTGCTCGACCCAGCACTTTGCAAAGGAATGCAGCTCAAGCTCAGAGCACACGAAACACAAACCGGCAGATATCCTTAATTTTCATCTTGTCTCTTCTCATCCCCACTGCACAGCTTTTGATTTTTCAGATATGTTTAAGAATTTCCAAGGCAACTTAGGGCCCAATCTTCCACAGTTTTCAGAAATATTATTTTATCTGTTTTCATTCAACATCCTCTCATCACATGCCTAAATCCTCAAATGTCAAAAAAAAAATCATATTAAAAAATGAAAGTTACAGAATGCCTGACTCCCATTACAGAATATGACAATAATGTAGCCTTTGATAACTTTCTCAAGGTGAAAAATACAATCTCTTATGTATTCTACCTTAATTGAATTACTCTGCCTTGTTCTGTTTTGCTTTAGTTCAAATATCCACCAATACCATTTGCAGGAAAAATGTGCAAGTCAGCTCCTCAGCTGCTACAGGTAGAATAGGCTTCCTAATTTCCATCAAGCTAAATACATTACATACACACCTATATACATTAATTGCATACACACAAATTACCCAAAGCAGTTATTCAAGAAAATAAAAAGTGCTCAAAATTCCTTTTTTATTTTTACCTAGTTACCACATTTGATGCACTATCTTTAGTGATCCCTTTCAACACTTATTGCATAGCTGAAGAGCCATCACTGATTTAGCCTAATAAGAAAACTAATAAATAAAACTAATCTGATTTTCATTGGTATGTGTGGGTTCAGAACAGGCATTCATTTGCAACACCCAAGTTCAGATTTTTTTGATCAGATATTTCTGTGAGGACTACAGAGGCACTCTGCACCTCCTCATGCTCCTGAGAAAAGTTACAAAGTTACAAAAGGCACAAAGCAACAGCAAACTCCAGTTTCCATCCACTCCAAATTCACTTTAACTGACAACTCCACAAGTCAGGATAAAGAAAATCTCCTGGCATCCACGTCGACTGGAAGAATCAGAAGTTCAGTTGTCAAAACCAAACAGGTCTTCCTCCGTAACGGGTTCCAAACCATACATCTGTTTTCTGAGACCAGTGTGCAATGTTTCATGAGCACTATGAATATTATGTTTCACTAATAATCTTACTAATGTTTCACTAATAATCTAAGCATGAATTAAAGTATACTCTGACTTCAAACCAGCCACTAATTTAACAGTTATAAATTAGCTTCACGTTACTCTTGTGTGATGAATAAGTGTTATGGATGTCATAAAATTTTGTCATTAACAGCAAATATGAAGTTAAGTTTTGAGTTTCAAGATTTCCATGAGAAGGGGAAAAAAAATAAATGCTGCCTTTAAACAACTTAAATTTAACATGAACCTCAGGATGAGCAAATATTTTGTAGGAACCGACAAAGAAATCTTGGCTGTCTTGTAACGTGTAAGAAGAAAGGTCAGCAAGCAGAGATCCTACTGTACCAAAAAACATTGGCAGACCCTTAAGGGTACTGCAAGTGACAGTGGCACATTTTCTAACACAAATCGGTGTACTGTCCCTCCAATTTACACACCGATGTTATGTACATCAAGAAAACAGTACTGAGTGATACAGTACCTCCACCTAAAGCTCTGTCCACAACTGTAAAGGCAGCTTGACTTCCGCTAGTGTTTGGGACTACAATTTAAAGCAGACAGAAATTTCATACCTAAGATAAATTTTCACAGTTGGAACACATATCTAAATACACTGAAAGACTCCTTACTGAATATACTTTGCTGACATTCTTTACCTGGATTCAAACACCTTATTAAAAGATAACAATATTTCATTAAATGTATGACTACTTTTCTTATGTTTTGACAATAATAATTACACAGTGGCCTTTGCATCATCAAAATAACACTCCCAGTCGTAATGGCCTTCCAAGGACAGCTTAGCATGCAAGGCTGTAAAGATGCAAAAACTATTTTAAATATTTACACAAATAATGTCTTTTTCTTGTAATTTCTATTTTTCTGTCTGATATTGCATCACATATTTGTAGACAAGCTTAAAATGCATAAGTATCTGCCCCCCAAAATGCATTAATTGGTTGATGTAAGTTATACAGGATATTCTTCCTTTTTTAATGGTGTTTCTTACAGCCACTCCTGACCTGAGATCTTAAGTCTAACACTTTTTTGTAATATTACTTAACCGGATACAGATTATAATGACATTAGGCATTTATTTCCTAAGGGTATGGAATATACAATCTTTGTTTTCAAAACAAGAAGCAGAAATACTTGACAGGTTAATTAATGACTTCATATAAGTGAGGAAAAAAAAAGGTACAACTTACTGCATGATACAATAATTCAGTCTTAGTGATAATGGTACTAAACGATGGTTATCAATGCCAAAATCTATCCTATTTGGTGATATCATCTCTATACCTGAAAATAACATTTAGTCATTAATTTCTAGGTAATTTAAGTATTATTATTTAGGATAGCCCAGTTCTGATTTACAAAATTATTTATATAAAGTTGTCTAGACAAAAAGAAAATTGTCTTAGAATGTGTTTCGGTTCAAAGGGAACTCTTTCTGAAACAGAGTACATATAATCACATAACAGTGCTGCTTTCCAAATGGGGTAAGTAAGTGAATAATGCTTGAATGAAATAAATGCTTTGTTTTCACAAATGTTATTGGCTTAACGGTTTGTGATAAACTTGTTCCAACACTCAATACCATTGCTTTGAACAATTTTTGCTTACTAAGTTGAACTGAGAATCTCAGAAGGAAAAACATTTGGGATATTTGCAGAATGGGCTTTTGCCAGTATTTGCTGATCTAACCCAGCAGATGTGAAAAGCTGTAGACGTTAATACACAACAATTTTATTTGGCCAATCTCAACGATGATTTTGCTGCTTGGGGTTATGTTCCACTGATGCTTCCTGGCTTTGTATAGCAGCATTCTCTGCTATGAAAAGCATAGCAGCATCTGTTATTTTTCAGGTAGCTGAGCATAATCCCAGCCCTGGGAGGCATTATATGTAGTTTCAAATGTCCTCCAGGAAATAATAATAGGAAGAAAAAAAAAAAAAAAGGAGTGGGGGAGCAGGGAACTCAGTCAGGAGAAAAGACTTGTAAAATTGAAACTTCACTATTCCTATCTGCAAACTTTATTTCAGAAATTGTGCTTCCCTTTTCTGGTCATGAAAACCACAGATTTCACAGCAAAAGATTAAAATGTGAATTTTAAATTTTTTTAACAGCACTGCACTGCATGCACGTATTTGGTTAAACAGCCTGGTTGCTGAGTTATTAATTAAGGCTTCAGTTTGCATAAAAGATGTATATGAAGACAGACATACTGGATCAAAGCACCAGAGTGTAAGCCTAAGAACTCCTGGAATAAATTTGGGTTAGCTCACAAGAGAAATTAACAGGCTTTTTTATTTCAAAAAGTGCAATATTTTAGAAGTGGAGTGCACCAGTATTAGCAGACCTCAAAATGTTTTGAAAGGTCAGAAAAATTAAGAGTTTTTAAAAAATTGTAAAAAGAGAAATTTATAGAATTGAAATTTAGATGTTGGGATACTCTGACTTTGCTTGCACATACTTTTAAAGTTGAGTAATAAAATTAATGTTTGCACTGTATTGGAGTTGTATTTTGCAGTTGCTACATTTTGCTAAATATAATTTCTACATGTATGGTGATCTTAATTGCACTGCTGTATCGTTGTGCTAACCAAAATCCCATGCAGTATCAACAAACTTCAAATAGTTCAATTTTGAATTACACACTACTTGATGTGCCTAAAGAAATCTGGTCAGGGTACTGAACACTGACATTACTTAGTATAGTTGTCAGGATATTCTTGAGGGCGAGTGTTCCCCATTATAGCAGCAATGATTACTTTGGCAAGGACATGACTCTCGATTTGGTATCACTGGAATTAAAAACCTAATAGAGAAGAACCGTCTTATGATCACAAACAGGTCATGACAAGACTGGCTGCAGATGGGACCCTACTGGAAAAATCTAACCAAAACATGCAAAAAGGAGGGTTAAAAAATCTATCTGGGACTTTTTATAAATAGAAAAAAGAACCATGCTGATCCCATTGACACTTGGGAATCTGCTCTTCAGTAGTACCAGAGACGTCAGTAAAGCAAAAATGCAAGAATAACATGCTAGTACAAGAAAAAATATGTTTAGATAAGGTAACATGATGTATAAGTAACATGAGGTTACTTATATGGAAGTGAAGTTACTTATAGGTAAGTAACATGAGGTAACATGTATAACATAATATGATGACAGAGAATTAACCTAAGTTCTTAAAAACAAACTTGCAAACTCAAATTATATCCAGTGTCCGTCTGCAGAGGGATCATTTCCATTTACTACCGCATTAAAGCAATGACTGCTCTAAGTAGCAAGGCTAAGCGAAAAGAAGAAGATATTTGGTTTGATCCCGATCCTCCTCACAATAATGACTCAGAAGATCCAGAAGAAAGTATTGCTGAAATGGTTGCTACCATGGTAAAAGCAGAATAAACGAAGAGAGCAAAGGGCTTTAACTGCCTGCAATCAACACATTTCTTCCCAGAGACTGGGGACACCTAACTTCATGATGATGAGTAACTAACCTGACGTTTTTATTGAACTGTATATTGCAATAGCTACACTCTGCTAAATGTAATTTCTACTGGTATGCTGATTAAAGTGCACTGCTCTATCACTCTCCTAAACTGAAATCCCACATCAGTTCAACTAACTTAAAATAAATAAATCTTGTGTCACGCATTAAACCTTCCATGTCTAAAATATCTAATAGAACCTGGTCAGAGGGTATTGGGCTCCAACATTTTTCTGTGTCAAATGGTAAAGTAACAAAACTCCCTTTGACTTATACTAGTATATTCTTGGTAGACTCCCTGTGAAAAGCTGAGGATTCCTAATGTATAGAATCAGGTTATATTTACCTTATCTGCAAGATCAATCTTCCAGCTCTGTAACATTTTCACTTTTTAAAATTTCCATCGTACCTTGCTTACTTATTCTTACTTCAAACAATCAAACATAAAGTACAAAGACTGAAAAACTAGGTGCTCTGAACTCTAAAAGCACGCAAAGAACTGTTTGGTGAATGTGGAATATAAATTAAAGCCCCACTAGTCAAATCAATGACATTCACTCATTCTGGCTACTGAGGCTGAAGCAAAAGCAACAGATTCTCACTGAATCTAAAAGAGGTGAACTACCTAAGCATTTCAAAAAGAGTTACAGGTTCTTAAGACGTCTGAAACCAAAATCAAAACTTATTATATTGGACACACCACTAGCACTGAGGTCACAAAAGTGGAAGTGTTTTTCCATCAACAGCTCAGCACATCAAATAGCATATATGAGAAAAAAACGCCCATCTTAATAATGCATTATAGCAATGCCTGTAATTTCTCCTATCTTTACAGAGTACAACTTTAAAGAATATTCACTGACTTCGTAACTAGGTCCAAGAGGCACTAGATCTAAATCGAAGAAGTAATAACAGTAAATTTCCTTTAATTACTGCTACAAGAGCTACAAGAGTCTACAAGCTAAATATGGGCTGATATCTTCTCTCTTATAAAACCTATATTTCACAGCACTGTAAACCATTTACTATCACTGTTCTTTCCATTGCATTCCCCCATGTAAATTTTTATATTGTTTAATGGGCAAAAATTTTAATTTCCATTCAAAAAAAATTCTGAGAATCTTCCATGCTAGCACACAATCTAATTATTACTGTTTTCTGAAACTCTCTACAAAGTTTATCCAATCTGCTCCTCAATACGTGTATCAGTACAAAAATGGAAAAATACAAAAACCTCTCTCTCAATTTTCAGGAATTTCTCGCCTATTAATTAAAAGGGTCAGTGAAATATGACAAAATTATTTGGTATTTCTTCCATATGCTAAAATTGTAACAGATTTTCACTGATAAAAGTGCCTGGAGTACTGCACTACCCAAAAAATACCCAAGTGTTTACCAAAGGTTTTACAGTATGTTAGAAACCTTACAGATCAAATTCATCAATATCTTCTGATTTTTTTTATGGCACTCTAGAAATGAAAAGCAGCACCGGGTGGGAAAAAAGTAGCTCATTGTTATTTTATGGTTCTACAGCAGCACAAAACACCCCAGTTTGACCTTTCTCAATATACCATTCCAGGATAAATGCTCCTGAGAAAGCCACAGTTCAAGATTTGAGGAGCCAGGTTACTGAAACGCTGAAATTTAAGTGGGTGGTAAAGCTCTTTGCTGAAGCAAGGTCTCGGGCATTTGCATTCCTTCATAAATCAAACACGGAAGGCTTGGAACAGAAAGATTCAATCACAGCTCCAAATTCACAAGATAAATCAATGCTTCAATTGGAATTATAAATAAATAGCTCCAGGCTACAGTCCCAGCTCAGATCACTAGAACAAGTATCCAGCAAATGCTCCATAAAGTACATACTCTAGACAACAATTGCATTCAATGTCTCTTAAAGATCAGATTGTAGGGGTTTTTTGTACTTTAAAAAATATATGATTACACACACTTCTCTGCCAATAAAAAGTATTTAGTAAAACAACATTAGCATTAAAATCAAATCACTTTCAATAGTGACAGTGTACAAAGCAGTTTCAGGATTTTAAAGACAAAGGTAATGACAACTCTACCAGCTTGTTTTTTTTAATTTGGCAAAAATATCACTACTGTGATATCTTGGAATGAGGTTAACTTATGCAATGCTCTGTACCAATATCCCAGGGACCTAATCCTCTTCAAATATGTAATACATTTTCTGTTTTTCTCTTTGGACTGTAATTATAAAAGCAGAAAATAGACTCTGGAAGATAATCTTACAGAAGAGGCATCTGTCTCCTTGGCAGACTTCACATCCAGTTTGCGCACTGACTCTAGCGACCCTTGAGAAAGCTGTTGAAAGGTTCCGCTAATACTGCAGGAATAACATTTTCACTTTGGCACACTTGGTAATCAGGAGTTATATAGGACTCTGTATCTGAGTCTGCAGTTCTTTCAGAGGTAAAACATAATTGTTGTACAATATTTTAAAAGCTTTCTGATAAACCTGTGCAATTCGAGCTGCAAGGTTCACCTAGAAGATAGTGCATCTTAATGAACAGGACACACACTACAGTCCAGCAAATGAGAGAGAAGGGTTAGAAAAGTTGAGTTGCATCCCTCTCTTCAGTCACAATAATTGCTAGGTTTTGGTCCTGACATTTGTAGATGTCCAATCTGAGAGAGATTAGCTCTGCTTGTGAAAGATGTCAAGGGACAAGAGCTGCCAGTGGCTATAATCAGAGCTGACAGTTCTCACCACTTCTAGAGATGAGCTGCTAGCCCACAAGCCTGACAAACAGTGCTGGACACACGGGGAAAGCTTATACTCGACCCTGCCACACCTCCATTTTCTAAATATCTACTTGGGATTCTGACACAAGTTCATAAAGCTCTGAGTTTTCACAAAACAGCATGCTACCTACATGCTAGAATTTTTCATTAATGATTATAATGTTATTATATTATTTTCCTTAATTAGTATAATTTATTCTCCAAAATAAATTTAGACAAAATAGAAATAATGTTAAGTAGCACCGGAAGAGAAAGAATACCATTCTTTCTATGGCACCAACACAGCTGTAAAGTATTAGAGGAGGCTAGTGTCTTTCAAAGATGTCAAAGTATGAAAAATACAAACTTCGTCCTTGACTATCTCCCTTCCCGCACAAAAGCAACCTATTTCTGAAGAAGTAAAATTTAAAAACAAGATTAATGTAGTGTGGAAGTAAAAATGTTAATGCGAACTTTAATACTCATGTGGAAAAATAAACATGCATCTATCAACTAGTTAGCACATTCCTTTATAGCTCCTAAATAAATGTCAGAAAAAGAGAGTTAATATTTCTTTCCTAAATGAGTAACGATCTTCAAGTCAAATCTGGCATTTTAAGCTTTGAAGCAAAAGAATCATAATTGCATCTACAAGTATAATTTTACCTTTTTTTTTCAGTATGCTTAACCTATTTATTACTTCACTCAGTATGCCTTATATGTCTTGAATAGTGCTTTCAGCTCAAGAACATCTCATGGGTTGCTGAGACCGAATGTAAAAAACAAAAGAATCTTTACTTATTGCTATAACACAAGAGAAAACAGAATCACAGAATCCCAGAATGGTTGAGGTTGGAAGGGACCTCTAGAGATCATCTAGTCCAACCCCCTGCTCCAGCAGGGACCCCTAGAGCACGGGGCACAGGGTGGCATCCAGGCGGGTTTGGAAGATCTCCAGAGAAGGAGACTCCACAGCCCCTCTGGGCAGCCTGTGCCAGGGCTCCGTCACCCTCACAGGAAAGTTCTTCCACACATGGACATGGAACTGCCTGGGTTTCAATTTATGCCCTCAAACTCGAAATTTATCTCATCCAATCCACTTCTTCCATTCTCTATAGCTTTCTCCTTTTCAACACTCTTATTTTACAAAGCAAAATGACTTTAAACTTCTGAAATCAACCTAAAACGTTAAAAAAGAACACTCCCCTCCTACTTTATACTATTATTAGAGCATGTAGGGAAACACAAAGTTTTTGTCAGTTTGAATCTAAAAGCAGTTGCTAATGTTGCATGCCCAAACACTGCTAGAAAGAAATCTCTGGGACCAATCAATGTGTATCCAATCACTATACTTGCTACTTCTGCTGAATTTGCTTTTTCTTTTATTGCCTAAGTGAGCAGAAATATAACTGCATTAAATATAAAATAATAATATTATCACAAGCTAATATACCTACAACGATCAGAAACAGGGTTCATTATGTAAAAATATTAATATTTTGACTGTCACATGCAGCTCTTGCTGTACTGCTGCACTTATTTTTCTGAACTAGAAGCCAGAGCTTTACTTTTCGTGTTTGATTCTCCTGTTCCCTGTATTCTCCATTACTATTATTTGTTTAGGCACTAATTCTACCTCACCGTTACAATAGGCTTATAAGTCAGATAAAAAAAGGGACAGACTTTGGAAAAAAAAATTAAAAAACAAAAATAAAAAAACAAATCACACTGACACTAATGACCCCACGTGAATAATTAACCTCTTTTCTTGAGAAAAAGAATGAAACCTTTGGCTTCATTCGTTTTCTCAAGAAATGTTCAGATTATAATGGAGCATAAACAGTTCAGCAACATATGAAGTGAAAACAGGAATATATAAAACTTAAGTGCCCAAACAATCCTGCTAGTAAAAAAAGAAAAAAAAAAATCTGCAAAGAAAACTAACTAGTATCTTAGAGGGCAGGCAAACTCAAAAGTTACAGTACCAAGGATCTTCTAGCCAAAACTGTTAACATTTTTTAGAGAAAAACAGAGCAAGAACTGGGTAAATATATATATTGAATTACTTTCTTTGGTAAGCCCAGAACATTGATGAAACACAGTCATAAACGGAAACATAATCATTAGCAGAGTGATGCTGACAGTTACTCCCTGGTATCTCACATCAGACTTTCTGGAATTTGCTCAGAAAAGTCTCCACAGGGCTCTGATTTTCATGTCAGGATGTAGCTTGACAGCCCGGCCAGACGTCCAGTTCCTTAATTGCTGTCCTAGGCATAAAAATTCCCAAAATCTACTCGGGTCCTTTTGCTGTTCTCTCAAAAGCATGTTGATAAATTATGCCAAAGAGAAAAGCAGATATATGAAAAAAAAAATCAAAGCTGCAGTTTGCCAGGTAGCAAATACCAGTAACTGCCATTTCCAACAGACCTCTTCATTACTTCTTTCAATCAGGAGGTAGATAAGCACTTGCCATAAGTTACTTGCCATGACTCTAAAAAAACTGCCTTTTCTTTTCTACCCAAAAAACACCTTTATATCTGAGAAGGACAACCACCATACACACAAGGAAGGCTGCCAGGTATATATATGCTGGAATATAATTTGTCACTGGGGTGCTGCTGCTTCTCACTTTCACTTTTCATTTTCATGCAAAATGAAGATCACAGAATCACAGAATAGTGATTCATATTCACATAAATATATTTTAAATCCTTCAGACACTAGGCCTCTGTTGAGATGCCAGGAAACTGACAAACTCCTGGATAAGTCTGCAAAAAGAGAACAGAATCTCTGAGGCTGCCAAGCCTGTGTCATCACATCACCATCATCTGGCCATGCTAAAACTGGAAATTCACCCTGCGTTTTAACCACAGCCAATGTTGAAAAATATCAACCACTACAAACAATATAATCGCTAATTAAAAAAGAGCAATTTCACTCCAGCATATCACATATTTAAATCTGTAACCACTTTACTCGATGAATCTTATTATCATTGATTTTCTGTAAATTACCATAACTCTTTCTGAAATATGCTCTGTCTAGCCCCTCAAGTTATCCAAAATATTCATATGAGATAAGGATCACAGACCTAAGCTTTCCCTAATTTTCAGAAAGATGCTTAACAGCTAATTGATATATTGCATCCAGAAAACCTAAGGCTCAGATGAAAAAAAGAGAGAGATTATAGCCTTTTCATAATGATGAGAAAGATGAAGTGAGTTTAGGTTGCAAAAAAGATGGGAGATATCTGGCCGAGTGTCTAGTTACAGTTAGCTTAAATTACAGTTAGCAAAAAGAAAAAAGAAAAAGAATCAGATTTTAGGCAAGTTATCCGTCTTTGTCACGGTTGTGTGCTTCAGCAGCCATAGGAAACAACCACTTGAGGTAACAACTGAGAAAGAGCAAAACCACAGGGCTGAGCAAGGCCCCAGCAAGGCGGCTGCACGGCGTCACAGGAGAGCCCCCGACAAGCGCCCGGCGGCAGCGCGAGAACCGGCGCTGAGAGGTGCTGCAGAACCATTCCCGACACCCCTGCGATCCAGGGAAACAAACACACCGCCAGCGTAACTGAACAAGGCATGTATCTGTTTCCATTTGATGGAGAGCTTGATGCACCGTTCAATAAGCTCCACAAGCTACATTTGATAGAATAAAGTAGCTTTATTCATCAACTTCAGCTGGCCATATATGTGATTGCTGGGAAAGCTGATTTACTTTTTCTATTTCCTTCAGAAGAGCAAATCCCTTTTCTGAGTAAACTGCTTACCTTTTGCAGTCTGTCCACAAATGGTAGCTCTCTAGAGCTAAGGCACTCAGTTAATATCCAAAATGAAGACAGCCTGAGAAGCTTTGAGTATTATTTCAACTTTGTCAATCACTGTGCTATCTAGATACAGAGTAGCGAATTTTATGATTACAGAATTATTTATTTACTTACTTACTTCCTATGCAGAGGACTCTGTACATCACTGTGATTTTATCATCATTACTATCTGACAAGGATCTGTTTCTTTTTTAAAATCCTACTTCCCTTCATCACTTAGAGTACCTGAAGGTACTGTGTAATATATGATATTATTCATACTTGTGATCTAATTGAAGATATGGCCTGGTTTGTTCAAATATACTGATTAACATTGGAGTTCTTATTCAGGTAATTAAAAAATTACCTTGTAGTTAACAAATGGAATTAGGTGGTCACTACTCAGCATCAATCAGTTTCAATCTTAAGCAGGTTTTCTACCTTATTTACAGTTGATATTTTTCCACATGACAGCAGACAGAAAACTGCTCTATTAAAATTCCTTAAGAATTGCACAGCTGGGAAAACAGAGAAAAGTCCCTCAGATGCTTTTAAAGCAGACAAAGATTATTTTTGTTAGATCTAAAAACAGATCACATTTTTTCCAGTTTGCTTTAGGATTGGTTGGAAATATAGCCCTTAGTTTTTATATCTTGTACACTACTCATTAGACACAGTTGGCACCATGTTTAGAGGTATGACAAATATAGATGGGACATGCACAAAATCATCTTTTAAACAACTGTTTTGAAATAATACAGTGCAATTGTTTTACTAAATTTATAGGCAGACAGAAGTTCATTCAGTTCACCTGAAACAACAACAAAAAAACTAACAAACAAAAAAAATCTCTTGGTAAACTTTTGATATTGTTCAGAAACTAGTATTCATTTTCATAAATAAGAGTATCTTAAGGGAACCTCTCCCCAGATGTCCAAAGTCCATCAAAAAAGACAATCAGGAAATAAATAATTTTAAAGCAATATAGAGGACCAGGACCTACACCTAAGATCTCTACTTGAAAGAATTTTATGGTATTTTTAGCTATGTTATACATAATGAAAAACTTGCTCTTAAATATCACTGCCAGGAATTTGAATATATATAATATTTTTAACTATAATTTTAACAAAACTGAACATGGGCGATTTGGTTGGTGAATATACACAGAATTTTGTACATCGTATTCTTCCTGCAGCTTCTTGAAAAGCCAGGTGCGATGCTTTTGAAGAATCTGAGTAAGACCAGAGAAAAAGTATAGGACCTGTGGATTCAAAGACCATACCAAAAGCTTTCCAGTGCAGCTTTGCTACCTTGCTTACCTTTCCCACATAGGAAGAATTTATTTCGTCCCTATTTTTTTTGCAAATGATGGCATCATATAGACAAAAATATAATCAAAGAGACATTAAATAGTACACAGACCTTCATCACTAGTTGCTTGCTGTTTAACCAAAGTCATTGGAGATCTAGCTGGGGGTTTACTTAGTGGATGACGCCAACTCTTGGATGCTTGCTTTCTTTCAGTTTCTGCTGACTAAAAAGGAAAAAGTCAGAAAAAAATTAAGTTTTTTGCTCTGCAAAATTAATATTAATGAACTAAATAACTCTTCTACAAACGTACAAAGATGTCGATTTTGTTAGTTAAGGGCTACTATGATACTCAAAGCACCTCTTCTGCACCAATTAAATATCTGCCTTTTTGTTTTGTTTTTGTCTTTTTTGTTAATATAGCACTTAGCACAATGATTCACTCACCTTCTTAAAAAAAAACCCACACAAAATCTGGGAATAAAGAGGGAGGAAGGAATATAGGAAAAGAAATTAGCAACTAATGGTTCAGTTGTACTACTTACATATCTTAACCTTCCTTACAGAAAAATAAAACCAAAAATTGATAGACACTTAAAAAATACCACATTGACTGAATAAAGATTTATACTAGCTGAAAATCAATATACATTTATATTCTCTGCATAAGACTGCCACAACTCTTTTGACATCATTTGTTGATGAATGTAATATTCTGTTGAAACTTAAGACATTTTACTCTTTAATGCAACCATAATGTTCTTAATCTATGAACAATTACTACTAACATCATAATTTAGATTTCTTTAAGAAGGAAAAAGCAGATCCAATCAGAGTGTTCTCAAACAACAGCATCAAAAATAATTTCTAGATTTAACAAAAGAAAAGAGTAGATCCCTAAGGTCAGGAAACTTCCATTCAAAACTTTCAGGAGGTTTAGCAGAATCTGGAGGACTAGCAGGAATCTGAATACAAAACCAGATAAGAAAAAGTATCCTATATTCTCACACACTACAAAACAAACCCGTGAAGACACCAAAACTTCTTCTTCTAGTCTGTTCATGCTTGAAAACATGTGAAACCTTCTGTCCATGTAAATTAATACAAAAATATTTCTGTATTATAGATTTTTGAAAGTTTTTTTGTCAAATAAGAGCAATTATAAGACAGCATGGTATATAGCAGCTAATGTGTATTATTAAGTAATCTAGTCTTTCACATTTTACATGATTTTGCCTTTCTGTTCTTCTTTTTTCTCATACTGTAGAGAAATATATACCTGTGGAGAAGGAATCATTTTAGTCCACGTGCTTGTGCACAAGGGACTTCTGGGCCCTGCTGGTAGGATTCTCACTGTACTCAAGCAGTAAATTACAAATACCATAATCAACGTGGCAAAATTCCTCTCAAGTCTGCAACTAACCATAATCTGATTTCTCCATTCATTTGGTCTGTAAAACAGCACTTTATTTTCGTAGAGCCATCGTTCCAAAATAGTCTTCAATTAAGAGTAAGATTTTTCAAACACAAAACATTTTGTCAGGAGGTCACTCCAGATCTCCTCAAACTTGCCACCTATTTTGTTCAGGTGGCATTTGGAAGGGCAGGCCAAATAATTCAGCACAGCCAGAAGAAGAATTAAACCCTAAAAAATTTGCTGAGAGACAACTGTCAACGCCTCTGCAATGCCACTGAAAGCATCCACAAAAGTGTACAAAAACTTCAGGTAACACTTTGGAAGCAAAGAAGAACCAGCAGTCGACATTATAAGAAATCACAATCTTCTTATAGGATTAATAAAATAAATTGGGATACCCAATGTGCTGTTTTGCCAATTCCAAGTGTCAGTAGTATGGGGGAAAATCACTAAGTTGACTGGTATCACATGAATTTCACATATCACATTATTCTCCTCAATATTTTGTGTATAACCTACACACCAAATTCTTGGCAGCTTTAAGAATGAAAAATCCCCTACTATAAAACACAAACTAAATAAAAAAAAAAGGTACTATCCACAAAAAAAGTTACCAACCCCATAAAAAGAGAAAGAAAATCTGCCTTTCAATTGCATCTTTGCAACACACTGCACTACAGCAAGATCAAAGGAGCATATACAGTTACACTACAAAGTATCTGAAAACACAAATATAAACGGCTGAGAGGCACAGAAAGAGATAAATATAATCTCTAAAACATTATTATTACAACACTGAGAATATGTTCGCAGTCCTCTATGCTGTTACAGTGCAAGGGCTAGAGTCAGGATTATTAAATCCCTCTGCAAAACACTGCAAAAAAATCACTAGCGTGTAGTTCACATCTGTAGTGCTGTATGATGAGTGTGATTTTATTTTGACCTGTAAGATAAGTTTCCCATAAATCTGGCAATCTGGCAGTACATTGTCTGCTCACTTTGAAAGTTATATTGAAATTCAACAAGGGCAAGTGCAGGGTCCTGCACCTGGGCAGGAATAACCCTAGACATGCCTACAGGCTGGGGACCGACCTCCTGGAGAGCAGCCCCGCAGAGAGGGACCTGGGCGTCATGGTGGACGACAAGTTGACCATGAGGCAGCAGTGTGCCCTCGTGGCCAAGAAGGCCAATGGGATCCTGGGGTGCATTAAGCAGAGCATCTCCAGCAGGTCGAGGGAGGTGATTCTGCCCCTCTACTCAGCCCTGGTGAGGCGGCACCTCGAGTACTGTGTGCAGTTCTGGGCTCCCCAGTGCAGGAGGGATGTGGAGCTGCTGGAGAGAGTCCAGCGCAGGGCCACAAAGATGATCAGGGGCCTGGAACATCTGCCCTATGAGCAAAGGCTGAGAGAGCTGGGCCTCTTCA
>PTEX01000026.1:5519978-5627734 GCA_003342815.1 Eudromia elegans
ACTGTGTGCAGTTCTGGGCTCCCCAGTGCAGGAGGGATGTGGAGCTGCTGGAGAGAGTCCAGCGCAGGGCCACAAAGATGATCAGGGGCCTGGAACATCTGCCCTATGAGGAAAGGCGGAGAGAGCTGGGCCTGTTCAGCCTGGAGAAGAGATGGCTGAGAGGGGACCTCATCAGTGTGTACAAGTACCTCAAGGGAGGGAGCAAGGAGGGTGGCGCCGGGCTCTTCTCAGTGGTGGCCACCAACAGGACTAGAGGAAATGGCCACAAAGGGAAGCACCAAAAGTTCCACAGGAACTTAAGAAAAAAATTCTCTCCTGTGAGGCTGCCAGGGCCCTGGAACAGGCTGCCGGGAGAGTGTCCTCTGGAGGTTGAGAGTCCAACTTGCCTGGATGCCACCCTGTGCCCCGTGCTCTAGATGTCCCTGCGTGTGCTGGGGGGTTGGACTAGATGATCTCTAGAGGCCCCTTCCAATCTTAAGCATTCTGTGATTCTATTATAGAATCAGCCACTCAGAAAGATTCTGTAACTGCCTGTGGAGCAAAATTTATGCTTCCTGAAGTCCACCTACAGATGGATACCTACCACCTTACATTGCAAAACAACAAGAAAAAAAGCATAAGGTTTTACATGTCCTGATGACACCTAAATGGCACTCCTATTGGACACACTATCAATAAATTAAAATGGATACTCATTTTCCTTTTTATGTCTTCAGTCATTTTGTAAATCAAACGAAATAGTAAATTTCAGAGTATGAAATCCTACTACAAGGATTACCTGCTCTAGGCACTCCCTGAGGATTCACCTACTCTAACAACTCCAATACTACATAACAGTTTGCTCTTTTCGGTCTCAGCTAAGCTGAGAAAAGGTTCAAAAGACTTCTGCAGATGAAGACATACCTTCAAATGAACACTTGGCTGGCACCAAAGAGAGCTGGCATAAAAATCTATGTCAGATGATGTAATGGAATTAAAACAGATTTTGTTTCCATAAAACCTAATGCAGAGACGATTCTCAGCTTTGCTCCATCCACTTGTTAACTTGAGAACGGCCAAAAATAAATTACCATGTTCTTCCTTACTGTTATACTGTTTACTCTTCTGTAGAATGTGCCAAAATGGCCATTTTTGAAACACTGTTATGAAGTATGATACACATCTACAGTATATTTTTATTCTTGTAAATAGGAGCTATTAAAGATATTAAGCTTTAATAAATAATAAACTTTTATTAATTAACAAATAGCTTTAATATGAAAATATTTTAATAAATATAAATTAATAATAAGCTTTTTAAAAGCTTTACCATACTGTCAAGCAGAGAAAATGGGAGCAGCTCAATGCTAGACACTGACCACATTCACAGGTATAAGGTCAGATTACTGGATAGCTAAAATTAGAATGAAAACACATGAACAAGTGGTAAAAACATTCTATTTTTTTTTAGAATTTACTGCTACTTGAACACCTCAGAATATATTCAAGCTAGCATCTGATTACGGTCACCTTTTTTCTTAGACTTTAATATGGACTAGTCTCATTAGAAACATATCCATTCACATTTCCTTAAAACAAGAATATATTAATAAAAAGACGTAAAATGCTTCACGTACACTGTGTGTTTCCGTGTCATTATCTTCATCCTTTTTTATAACAGGTGTTTCCCGGTTTTCCACGCTACTCTCAACGCTTTCTAAGTCACTGATATCATTCTCTGTAGAGATGCTTTCCATTTTCTCTGGGTTTTCTGCTTCAGAAGTATGTCCTGGTGACGTAGGGTATGGTATGGCTGACATTGACTGATTCCAAGATTTCAAACACTCTTCCTTTCTGCATGTATGAGGAGTGGGCGGGATGGACACAGAATCTTCAAATTTAGGTTGACTGGAATCTGTCTTGTCCTCATCTTTGGTATTTTTTTTCTCTGCTACTGGAACAGGGCTGGGGAATGATTCCATATAGATATTTCCTACAGGTCAAGAAAAATTTTGTTAACAAATATCACTTTATATTATTTTATCTTTATATATTAAATATCCTTATATTTTGTATATTTAATTTCACAACAATATGCATAATTCAAATTCAAAGCTTGATTTTTCATTTAAAAATCCTATGTCCCAAGTAGAAGTTTTAGTGACAGGAAGACACACACAACTGTGTAGTTCAGGTTTGACTAAAATATTTTTGAGTTGGAGTGTGACAAACAGTTTTAATCTTTCTAATTTTTTTTGTTGAATTATAGGAGTAACTTTCTATCATTCCAAATAAGCTATATTAATGCAGCTTGCTTTTTTTTGACTAATTGTAAAAAAAAAGCAATATAAAAGGTTGCTATATAGAACTTTATGCTCTGCATTTATACCTACTACTTCTGTTGGGAAAACTGTAAACAGAGGATAATGCTTTATAATTGGTATCAATATTGGAGTCAATTGGTAATGTATTTTACATTATCAGAATTCTTTATTTTCAGGTGTTTCCACAGAATAGAGACAACACTCGGTTGGAAAAGTAATTCCAAACAAATGTTCCTAAGGAACTCTATTCTACATATGAAAGCATTTTAAATATGTCACATTCAAGTTTTTAAACAAAATTTTCTGTGAAAAGTGTCTTTCTTTTCTTTTTTTCTTTACAGTGGTTACTTAAATCAATAACCACTGATTTTCTGAAAATTTCATTTTTGATTATAAAACTGAGTTTCATAAAGCCCATCCTAAACTGAAACAGAATCCACACCTATGAGCAGTACTGCGCTGACTGAACACCGAGGGCATACCAGCCTTCAGCCCCAATGCGATCAATGGAATTTCCATGAACACATCCAGCACCTCCCTCTTCCTACAAAGGTCCATAGACCACCCATTGGGGGCACAGACTTAAGTGACAGCCCTCCACCCTTCTTTGCTTTCTCTTGTTTTGGCAATTGAGCACAGAATAGCAACTACACGTTAGTTTCCAACTGTTCACCAAACTTCTGTTAAAACTGGGAAAAGTAAGGTAGTAGCATTTATTTCTTTCTTTCTTTTTTTTTTTTTTTAAGAACTATCAGCTACACCTGGAATGGTTTTGATTCCAAGAACACATAGTAATCTGTAACCAGCTATTTCTAAGTCACGATGTTTATTATCTCTAACTGACATAACAATATTTACAGTTGATGAAACATTGCCCATACATGCAAAGATATTTTCACTATCAACATGAAACCAAGAGGACTTCATAGACACTTAAATATAAGACTGCATTTTGCCTTTCTGAATAGGAGTATATACCTGAAATAAGTAAAAATAAAACTTAACACAAGAGATAAAGTCCAGAGCAGATCAAGTGTATCAGTATAAAATAGATGTGAGGAAAAAAGAACCTTCCCGGACTTCCCAAGGCGTGTGTAACCTGCATTATCAGACAATACAAGGGAAATTGAAGCAAGAGAACTCTGGACTTTCAAAACTAGGCACTTCTGAGCACACAGAAAATATGTATTGCATCTAGAATGCAGTTTCTGTAAAGTAATCACATGTTGTGTATTCAAGCAAGTATGTTTTACACTGTTTGTTCCAGTTCTTCAAATTCTTCATTGCAAACTATTGAAGATTGTAACAAGGACAGACTTTTTGTCCCTTTAAAAAACACCTGAATAAAGAATTTTGGGTGATGCCCTCAAAATAATAATTTGGTCATTCTCTTATCCCTACAGTGTATCAATCTGACCTACATAACTTTATAAATTATTTTTAGTATGCTACTTAAAATATGATCTTTAACATCTCCTGATTTGTGGTATTAGAATATCAACAGTCATGACTAACACGTAAAACATAATCAGTCCTCCTTATCTCACCTGAGACCTTGACGTTATCCAATGACTGTTGATCCAGCTGCATTCCATGACCGTTTTCATCTTCCCCAGAAGGCTCCCCTGTATTTACCAGTCTCACTTTTTTGCCTGTTTTTTCATTGACCTTGAAGTCATCAGTGGCTGCTTCTGTCACTGTGATTTCTGCACCAGCTACCATAGCAGATATTCTCTCAACCTCTGGAGTTTTAAGCTTTTTAGATCGAGATCTGGTGTGCTGGAAGCTGTTAAAAAAGATACTGCTGTCAGCGTAGAATGTCTGTCTTGGATAAGATAAAACATTTACCAATATATATGTCCCTTTCACCTGCTTAAAGTGCTAAAAAAATGACAAATTTTCATCTTTTTGTGCTGAGATAGTGTTTACAATTTATTTAGTGATAGATTAACAACTGATTGGATCTGACCTTTTAACCTTTCATTGCCATTCCATGACAGACATTATTAAACTGCAAAAGCAAAATAACCTTAAATAACTAGGCATACAGATCAACCAAAAGAGATAAATCCTTAAAAGTAGTAATAGAGACAAAACATTCTCATTTGCGCTAAAATCAGATGATAATTCAAAATCCTAAAGCTAATAAAGCACTAGTCTGAATAGCCTTGAAAAATCAAGTCTGGATTGATATTTTTGAGGGATTTTATGCATTTTAACATTAAGGACAATAATATGAATGAAGGAAAATTCTGTATCCCCAAACATTTTAAATAACTATTATATTAAGCAATGCATCTAGTAAATCTGTTTAAAAATAAAGCTGAAATAAAGTCAAAGTTTTGCTACCTTTCCAGAAGCAGGAAAGCAACACCAAGGCAAGACAGTTGGTAGCCCCTGAACAAAAAGTGGACCATAATTTATGTGCTAAGAATAAAAGTAACAGGAGATTGGAGTCTGTTTTCTATTTTCTGATCATTCTGATTCACTGAACTGGCATAGTGGGAGGAAATGACTGTACCTGCTTCTTCATCACATGTTAGGTCTCCAGAAAGACACACTAGCGATAAAAGCTCACCACTGTCAGGAAAACCTGGACTTGCATCATAGCCCATTATAGCCTTTAAGTTACTTCAGGGAAATATTTTGTTATCCACTCCACTTCATTCTTTGTCCACTAATGTGTATCTTTCAAAATCCTCACTTTAAAATCATAATTGCTAGAAAATTTGTGATGTAGGAACCATGCCCAACAATCTGCATTGCAACATAGCTGCTTGTATTATTATTGTTTATATGAAGTCATTATATTATGGCAAAATGTCTCAACTAAAAATATTAGACTTAAATTCTCTCTATCCCTATACTTATGTATTATATTATATTATATTATATTATATTATATTATATTATATTATATTATATTATATTATATTATATTATATTATATTATATTATATTATATTATATTATATCTATGACTGTCTTATGTTATGGCTGTCTATATTATTATTGTTTATATGAAGTCATTATATTATGGTAAAATGTCCCAACTACAAATATTAGACTTAAATTCTCTCTGTCCCTATACTTATGTATTCTCCAAGGACTGACTGACATATCTGGCTTTGCTCTACTGTATCTCATGATATTTCCATAATCAAAATGATCTCATTTTCAATCAACATGCTATAGAAAAAGGGAAACTAAACATGTTATTCTCCCTTTGCATCATGCATTGCTGCCACAACTAAACAACAGACTAATTAAGAATTAAACAGAATGCATTTAATAGTTAAGTGCATAAAATCAGTTCATGCGTTCCTATGACAAAACTCATAATTATTATGAAGTCTTTGCTTTTAATTATAGCTAGCTATCTAAACAAGTAAGAGTTATGTTAAACGAAATACTGCTACTCTAACTGTACCTTGGGAAGCATTGGGAAGTTAGGAAGCAACATGTTTGAAGTGTAGTTCTGAGACAATACGGCATGGAAAAACCCTTTTTGTGAAAGTCTGGAGAACTAATGAATGGCCCTTGTGAGTCAAGTTTTGATAGCAGCATTTTTTTCCCTTCAATGCATTTATCTTATAGGAAGTGCAACAAAAGAAAGTATAAAATTCGTAACTGATAAAATCTCACAATCACTAAAAGCTTCATGAACATTTCTGAAGGGAGATCCATCCCCAGCAGTAAGTATCTTTCTTTTTGAAAATTCACTTCCCTTCTTTTCTCTTTCTTGAAACTGACCCTTTACCAAGGAAGTTTTTGCAACATCTGGTAGGATTGGTTCAGAAGTAGTAATGAGAAACTACAGGGCAGTAATTCCACTTTGTTACCAGTTATCACTTTGCTACCACCTATTCTAGAGCAGTACTCCAAATGTCTCCGTGACTGTCTGCTGTTTCATTCTAGGGAACCATCTGTATGTTAAATTGTCTATCTTTAAGTTACAAAAGGAGTACAAGTAGAGCTAAAACAAACAAACACACACCAACAAAAAAACCCAATCAATTCCCAATTCCAGACAGGGTACAAACTTACTTTAAAAGAGCTAATTTTGACATCTTCAGGGACCCACTTGGAATGTAGGGAGCTCGGAATAGGGGAGGACGGAGCACGAGCAGAGAGCTTGTGGGTGAGAATCAAATGGCAGCCAACAGGGTGACACGGTCATGGGAGTTTACTACAGGCCTCCCGACCAGGATGAAGAAGTGGATGAGGCTTCTACAGGCAGCTGCAAGAAGCCTCGTGATCACAGGCCCTGGTCCTTGTGGGGGACTTCAACCACCCTGATGTCTGCTGGGATGATCACACAGCTGGGAGCAGACAGTCCAGGAGGTTCCTGCAGAGCATTACAGATAACTTCCTGATGCAGGTGGTTGAAGAGCCGACAAAGGGCAGGGGTGCTGCTAGACCTGATACTAACCAACAGAGATGGTCTAGTGGGAAATATGAAGGTTGGGGGCAGTCTTGGATGCAGCAACCATGAGAAGTTGGAATTCACAATCCTGCGTGGAGGAAGCTGGGCAAGAAGTAGGATTGCTGCCGTGGACTTCAAGAGAGCCAATTTTGACCTCCTCAGGGAGCTCCTTGGAGAAATCCCTTGGACCAGGGTCCTAGAAGGAAAGGGGGTCCAGGAGAGCTGGCTAATATTCAAGCAGCACTTTCTCCAAGCCCAGGATCGGTGCATTCCTACTAGAAAAAAGCTGAGTAAGGGGAGCAGGAGACCTGTGAGGATGAGCAAGGAGCTGTTGGGAAAAATAAAGACAAAAAGAGAGCACACACAATGCTGAAGAAGGGCATGGGAACATGGGACATGAGAACAATGTCAAAATGCTGTCAGAGAATGCAGGGATGCAACAAGGAAGGACAAGGCCCGCTTGGAATTAGAGTGAGCAAGAGATGCCAGGGAAAACAGGAAAGGCTTCCATAAATACATCAACAGCAAGAGGAACACTAGGGAAAATGTTAGTCCGCTGCTGAATGGGGAGGGTGCATTGGAGATGGAGGATGCGGAAGGCAGTTACTAAATGCCTTCTTTGCTTCAGTCTTTAAGGCTCCAGTCTTCACTGCTAAGGTTGCTTTCCATGAACTGCAGAGCCCAGAGACAAGACAGAAAACTAGGAGAGAGGACGACTTTCTACTCTTTGAGGAGGGTTGGGTTAGGGATTATTTAGGCAAACTGGATGCCCATAAATATATGCACCCAGATGGGCTGCACCCAAGAGGGCTGAGGGATCTGGTAGGGTTTATTGCTCAGCCTCTCTGCATCATCTTGCAGAGGTTGTGGAGACTGGAGGAGGTGCCGGAGGACTGGATGAAACCAGTGTCACTCCAGTTTTCAAAAAGGGTAAGAGGGAGGACCGGGAAACTACAGGTCCTTCCGCCTCACCTCCGGCCCTGGAAAGGTGACAGAGCAGCTCGTCCTAGAGACCCTCTCTAGGTATGTCAAGGAAGAAAAGGTGATCAGGAGCAGTCAGCATGGATTCACCAAAGGGAAGCTTAGTTGGAGGCCTGTGGCCAGCGGTGTCCCCCAGGGCTCAGTGCTGGGCCCAGTACTGTTCATCTTGTCCATCAACAACTTGGATGAGGGCAGTGAGTGCACCCTGAGCAAGTTTACTGATGACACCAAACTGGGTGAAGTGACCGACACCCCAGAGGCCTGTGCTGCCATCCAGAGGG
Organism: Eudromia elegans; assembly: GCA_003342815.1. Classification (NCBI taxonomy): domain Eukaryota; kingdom Metazoa; phylum Chordata; class Aves; order Tinamiformes; family Tinamidae; genus Eudromia; species Eudromia elegans. The sequence goes on from PTEX01000026.1 coordinate 5,527,970, forward strand.
ACCTGGACAGGTTGGAGAGTTGGGCAGCGAGGAACCTCATGAGGTTCAACAAGGAGAAGTGCAGGGTCCTGCACCTGGACAGGAATAACCCCAGGCACCAGCACAGGTTAGGGGCTGACCTGCGGGAAAGCAACTCCGTGGAGAGGGATCTGGGAGTCCTGGTTGACAACAAGTTAGTCATGAGGTATTTAAAAATATCTGAGAGGAGAATGTAAAGGGGCCAAATTCTTCCTGGTGGGGTCTATCAACTAAGGCATAATGAGTATAAACTAAAACACAGGCAGTTCCATCTCCATGTGAGGAAGAACTTCTTTCCTGTGAGGGTGACAGAGCCCTGGAACAGGCTGCCCAGAGAGGTTGTGCAGTCTCCTTCTCTGGAGATCTTCCAAACCCGCCTGGATGCCACCCTGTGCTCCATGCTCTAGGGGTTCCTGCTGGAGCAGGGGAGGGGGTGGACTACGTGATCCCTTCCAACCCCAACCATTCTGTGATTTTGTGAAACATGCAACAACAGATCAGAATGCATTGAATTTAATGCAGTCAAGTGAATGTAACAGGAAACAATTCCTGACAATATCTACTACAAAATAGTATGAAAATAACAGATTTTCTGCGATAAATAAGTTGCCTCTACTCCCTACAGTAACTAGATAAAAAAAAAAAAACCTCTCCACTGAGAACCTAGCATTAAGCTAGATCCTTTATACATAATGAAAAATGCAATCAGTAGAGGTCTCAGTAAGTAAGAGCAAAAGAGAAAAGCATTAATATTCAGCAAATCCTTATTAAAGAAAGAAAAAAAAAAAAAAGAAAGAAAGATACAGTCCATGAAACTGTATTCTGTTAAAGAGTAGTAGGTCACAGCTTTGACAGTTTCAGAAACAAGCCCACTCCCCCTTTTTTCCCCTAATTTTGTTAGGTTGCCAGTCTCAAAAACTGTGATTAAAATTTCTTCACATCAAATTTAAATTTTGATCTGTAACTGACCTGTGGTAGACAAGGAGCTTTTGGCAGCTGCAATGTCAGTGTCTGCCAAGTAGTCAGTAATATCTCCTTGGAGCTAGAAGGTAATGAGGGCAAGGACTATTGCTAGGGACTTCACAGAACTCCCACACCCTCATGCCACGTTCTTCCAGTTTTAGAATAACGTTTAACACAACTTGCAGGAGAATTCTTTTGTCTTTGGATACAGATATCACTAGTAACAAAGATAACTATCTACACCTTGAAAATTTAAATAAAATATATCTTTATAATAGTAAGATCCTTATTACCACACTGGAATGCATTCTCATGCTCTCTATGTGCATCAGCTTCAGCTATGCATATGCAGTTTGTAAGATGAGTCTGAAATAATGAGTCTGAAAAAGGACTTGCTTGTCCCTGTGTTTTTATGTTAAGTAAGAAAATAGAAAAATAAACTTTACCTAAAGTAAATGAATTCAAATGAACATCAGAGAAAGGGGCACAAAATAAAAGGAAATTACCATCATATTTTAGGTGAAAAAATGATAAAGAAGCAAAAATACCATTTGGGCTCATCCTTTATTTTCTTTTTTCGCTGCAGCCAGGCCTTTACTTCAGGTGTTGATTCAGGAGTTGCCTTTGTATGATCGATGGTGTATAAATCTTTTCCTTGTTTCCACAGCTGGTATCTGTCTGGTTGAAACTTCCTCACAAAGATGTCCATGGATATTGTCACCATGTCTTTCCTGCAGGTACACTGCAAGAGAAAGTTGACATTTATAAGTGAAAAATTATAGAATAGGCAACTGTCTAAAATTAGAAGTAAAAATAATAATGCTACATGTGAAAAACTGCTATGTCTTTAATCCAAATTATCCTCATTTCCTGTCCGCTTTGCTGCTTCTAGCTGTAAGGACAGTTCAAGAGAAGATACTGACATTCTAGACATTCTAGAATTTCACATTTTTGGAAATTTCGTTATTCAAATCCCACAGGTTAAGAGCACTGGGAGAAAAAAAAAAGAGAGAGAGAGAGAACTATCTCTTTTAACTCTACTAGCTGTTGTTGAAAATTTGAAGTACAAAATTATGTTGAAGGCAAATCGCAGAATCCCAGAAGGGTTGAGGTTGGAAGGGACCTCTACAGATCACCTAATCCAATGACCCCCAAACACACAGGGACACCTATAGCACAGGGTGGTATCCAAGTGGGTTTTCAATCTTCTCTCTTCAAACAAGACCTATATATATGCATATACACATACACACAGTGAAATATTACACTATTCTGAGTAAGGCCTCTCATTCAGAGAATCATAGTTCAAGACATACTGCCATACACTAATGACAAATGGTTACATTAGTAACAATTTTCACAATAACAAACTTTGCAGTTAGACATCCCAATTTCAGGACTGTGGAAAAAAATCATTCTTTAAATCAGCATGGATGTATCAAAGAAAAAAGTCCTGAAATAAAAATACATTCTATAATGGAATAATAAGGAAAGACTCATAACAAACTATACCTAAGTAAGGCAGAGAACTTCTTCCTGTAATTTGAAGTGACTCAATAAAAGCATTCAGATAACAGTAACAGCATTGACATTTTTTAAAGTTTTAAAACTATAAATCACAAACACACACACTTCTGAGTAAAAGGCAAAGGAGAAATAACACACTCAAATCCTTGGCTTGCTCAAAAATACAGAAGACTTAGGTCTCCAGTCACTAAAGGCTGGGAATATTTCAGAGGAAAGGTTGGAAATATTTTAAAGTATCTTACTATATAATTTAAGCAGATACATACTGAAAACCATTTTGCTCATTTTCCCTAGAACATGCCAAGAAAAAATATGCTATTTTGATAAATGATGGGGAGGAGTATTCTTCATGGTGGTGATGGTTTTTTCACGTTTTTTAATTCATTTCCCAGTTGACTGACTTATAGCTGACAGTTACATGGTTTCCTGCTTCTAAGAGAAAAGTTACTGAAAACCTCCCTCTCTGCGGCAAAATAGTGTCATTCTGTTGAAGAGGCCTCTGGGGAGATATGCAAAAGTGTATATGGCTTTCTACTAAAATACACAATGTTTTCACAGATCACAATAATTTTAGACTCCTCACATTTTTAAGAGCAAATGTAAGAAAGTTTTCAGTATAATCAGAAAATTAAAAGCCACTTCTTAATAAAATGACAGAATGATCAAGCCAACAAATATACAAACCTAATCTGTCCCCGATCTACCACTGTTCATGCCATTAAGAGTAACGCCCTCAGCCAATAGCCCTCTCACAGGCAGACTTGCTGGAAAATCACAAAATTAATAAGCCTAGAATACCCTGGGGAAAACTGAAATATACTGAAAAAGGTGAATGAGTGGCAGGCTTAACTGCCCACAAAACACAAGTCTGTCTATGGATAAGCTATTATTTACTGGTAATATATGATCTTTACCTACTTAAAAATTCTTAAAAAACAGCTGATGTTGGTACATATAAAGAGCATAACCTGTGCAGCGGATGGATATTTTATTCTGTATATAGTAGATTTAGGCTGAACCATTGTCTTCAATTAAAGATCAGTTTGACAATCAAAAAGTTTATGGGAATAAAACTATATCACAACTTTATGATGTTATTATCATCACGATCACCATCATCATCATAATTATTATTATTATTGTTCTTAGTATCAGGATACAGCTTGTGGGTAAGTAATTTAAATAACATTTATTAGTAGCTGCAAGGCCTGTATCGTAATGAATTGGAAAAAAAAAAGTTTCAGTTATTTTAATTAATTAGTGCAACTAAATGTAAGATATATTTATAATAACAGAAAATTGCCTAGAAGATATATTGTTGTCCAAAAGAAGTTTTTCAGACATACCTTATTTGTGAAGAAAAAAACATAATTTGTATTAAATGTGAAATTCTTTGCATTATGTGCTTTGGTTCTCAAAAATAGAAAGGAAAACACCAAGTTTACAGAACTATGCATGTCAGATACATACTTACACACTTCCCAAAGTGATGACAGTTCTCTGCTCACTATTCTACTTCCACTGAGGTAAAGGTACAGTTAATCTTTTGACCTGATATATTTTGATGTGCTGACATCTATGTTACTATTTAAGAGCTGGTTTTGAATAACAATTTATAAATTAAGAATCAAGTATATATCTTAAAGGTCTGACTAATACTTTATCATTAATATGATAGAGCCTTCCATCAGGAAGAATCACTAGAATTTTTATATGAATATAAATATACATATATACATATATCTGTACAGCTTTTCATATCTTCTAATGGAAAGTATGCAGGCTGTTTATATTCCTATTTGACTCTTAGGTAGGTAGGATAATTTTTTAGCAGAAATATCTTTGTTAACCAACTTTTTTCTTTGCAGTGTCGCTCCTGTATATAAGTATTCCAGAAAAAAAAAAAAAAAAAAAAAAAAAAAAAAAACAAAAAAACCAAAAAAAACACACTTAAATCATGAAGGCTGAATGGGGAGGGTGCCTTGGTGACGGAGGATGTGGAGAAGGCAGAGTTACTAAACGCCTTCTTTGCCTCAGTCTTCTCTGCTAGGGCTGGTCCCTGTGAACTACAGAGCCCAGGTAGGGCTGACAGCTCTCAAGGGCAGCCCCTTAGTGTTCCAGACCTTAGGGAAGCGAGAAGGGACGGGAGAGAGGAAGATTTGCCCCGGGTAGAGGAAGATTGGGTCAGAGAGCACCTGAGGAAACTCAACACCCACAAATCCATGGGCCCCGATGGGATGCACCCCAGAGTGCTGCGTGAGCTGGCGGATGTCGTAGCCGAGCCGCTCTCCATCATCTTTGAAAGGTCCTGGAGAACGGGGGAGGTGCCGGAGGACTGGAGGAAAGCCAATGTCACCCCAGTCTTCAAAAAAGGCAAGAAGGAGGAGCCGGGCAACTACAGGCCGGTGAGCCYGACCTCTGTCCCTGGGAAGGTGATGGAGCAGCTCATCCTGACTGCTGTTTCCAGGCACATGAAGGAGAAGAAAGTGCTCAGGAGTAGCCAGCATGGGTTCACCAAGGGGAGATCATGCTTGACTAACTTGATAGCCTTCTGTGATGGTGTGACTGGCTGGATAGAGGAGGGCAGAGCGGTGGATGTCATCTGTCTGGATTTCAGCAAGGCTTTTGACACCGTCCCTCACGGCATCCTCCTGGGCAAGCTCCAGAAGAGTGGCATAGATGAGTGGACAGTGAGGTGGATTAGGAACTGGCTGGATGGCAGAACTCAGAGGGTGGTGATCAGTAGTGCAGAGTCCAGCTGGAGGCCTGTGGTTAGTGGTGTCCCCCAGGGGTCAGTCCTCAGTCCGGTCCTGTTCAATTTATTCATTAACGACCTAGATGAAGGGATGGAGTGCTCCCTCAGCAAGTTTGCTGATGCTACCAAGCTGGGAGGAATAGCTGACAGCCCTGAGGGCTGCGCTGCCATCCAGAGGGACCTGGACAGACTGGACAGCTGGGCGGCGAGTAACCTCATGAAGTTCAACAAGGGCAAGTGTAGGGTCCTGCACCTGGGCAGGAATAACCCTAGACATGCCTACAGGCTGGGGACCGACCTCCTGGAGAGCAGCCCTGTAGAGAGGGACCTGGGCGTCATGGTGGACGACAAGTTGACCATGAGGCAGCAGTGTGCCCTCGTGGCCAAGAAGGCCAATGGGATCCTGGGGTGCATTAAGCAGAGCGTCTCCAGCAGGTCGAGGGAGGTGATTCTGCCCCTCAGCACTGGTGAGGCCGCACCTCGAGTACTGTGTGCAGTTCTGGGCTCCCCAGTGCAGGAGGGATGTGGAGCTGCTAGAGAGAGTCCAGCGCAGGGCCACGAAGATGATTAGGGGCCTGGAACATCTGCCCTATGAGCAAAGGCTGAGAGAGCTGGGCCTCTTCAGCCTGGAGAAGAGAAGGCTGAGAGGGGACCTGATTAATGTATATAAATATCTCAAGAAAGGGAGTGAGGAGGAGGGGGCTGGCCTCTTCTCAGTGGCGGCCAGTGATAGAACTAGAGGAAATGGCCACAAAGTGAAGCATCAGAAGTTCCACAGGAACTTAAGGAAATATTTCTTTACTTCTAGGGTGACAGAGCCCTGGAACAGGCTGCCTAGAGAGGTGGTGGAGTCTCTTTCTCTGGAGATCTTCCAAAACCGCCTGGACATCACCCTGTGCCACATGCTCTAGGGGACCCTGCATGTGCAGTGAGATTGGGCTAAATGACCTCCAGTGGTCCCTTCCAACCTGTTTTGGAATGGAATCACCATTCTGTGATTCTATAAGGCACACATGGTAAAAATCTATATTTATAAACCTATGGGACAGCACATGAAAGAACAGCAGTCAAGAAATCTTTAGAAATTCACTTTTGTGTAAACAAAGGATGGTTATCTAGAAAACATAATAAAACCAGAAGAAGGATGAAAGCATAGGACTAGTAATAGTCTTATACATTACATAAACACAAAAAGGAGAGGAGATTCAAAAAAGATTCTCTAAATGATCTAGTCATTGTTAATCGATATATTCTCCTATCTGTCTATTAATTCTTTCTTTATGACAGGGAGGCAATGATATATCTAGTGAGAGACATGTAACATAATCTATCTACTCTTCAAACTCAAGAGCAAATACAGTTCTTGAAAGATTCTTTCACTTATTGTAATCCAGTGTTCATGCAATAGTCTAAAGAAAAAAAAAGGATGTTTAAAAAATGCCTAGGTACTTTTTGATAAACTTCTTTTTAAAGGTGCTACAACTGGCCTTATTTCTTGAAGATTACCTGCAGAACTAGTGCTTGATAGGTACTGTTTATAGAAATACAGAATTTAATAAATCATAGTAACAATAACTGTTCTTTGCTACAGAATCAGGCAGTGATATATTTGCACACTGACCTTCTGGCAACTTGTAGGCACTGTTGCAGAAACCTTTGATATCAGTTATCCATCTGTGCAAGCTTCAATAAAGCAAGTGCTCTTTTGGTAAAAGTCGGAGTACACTCAGTTTTCTGACATAAGCAGTTATACCAAAAAAAAAAATTGTAATCAGCACTCTTTTAGGTTCTTCTTATAAATTCCAGGATGTTTTAAGTGCATACTAAGGCAAAATATTTTCAATAAATTAGTTATTTGTATTCATATGTGCATATGCAAATATTCTGCAATATTTAAAATGTAGTCTAATATTTAAACAGTGTATTTCCTAAAAATACTTTTTTTCTTGAATACTATTTCCAATTTATTTTCCACTTACATAAAATGCCACCTACACATCCCACTGCAAAAAGACTGCATTTATATTGTAAAAAAAAAAAAAAAAAAGAAAATGTAGACTTGATTCATTCCATGTCAGATGCTACTTCAAAAAATGGCCATTTTTCATCTAAAGCGTCATTGAAACGTTGGTAATGGAAACACTGGGTGATAGAGAACAGCTGAAAGAAACCCATTTCTCTTAAATGTCCTGCTTCTCAACCCTGCTTTCTCTTTATCCTATCAGCACCCCTTTATTTATGCTATTTCCTAGTTGGCATGACTCAAAGATCAGTGAATTAAGAGTAAGTGGTGCATGTGAGAATACTGATAAAATTTGAAATGCAATCAGAAATCAGTCTGTATGTGAATGTCATCAAGGAACATGCTGGAGACAAGATAAAAGAGAAACATCATCTAAGGACAGTAAGAGGAGAAAAGAGGCTTTATGCACACATGGGGTAATTTTACAGCTCTTGAACACTAAGTTTAGGTTGTCATCACAGAGTAACAAATACCCAGAGCTGCATTTTCACTTTTCAAATGTTGACATCTATTTGCCAGTAATTTTAAGCAAAAATGCAGGATTGTTGCAATAGAGATTGCCATGTATGTTACAGTGAGAAGCGAATACCCCTGCCACCTCAAATTTAGAAAAATTCATTCTTCATCCAAAATTCTATCCAAAATTCTTCCCTCCTTTTGGCTCAGATAAGTTCTTCTTCCATCCCTGATATCTACTCACAGAGGCGTTTGCCTAAAGTCTCCATCTCTCTGCTGAGAGTCTAATGAACTCACTCTGCCCTTCACCTCCTTTGCTACCTGTCCCATGCGCATAATCTACATATTTGAAGCACATTTCCCAAGATGCTAAAGATGAAGGGTTCTGTTCCTTAAATTATCTTTTAATGCCTGTCTTTTAAAAAATCAGAGAGATTCTGTCTCTGTTAGTTAGAATTTAGTGTCAAGAAATTCATATCCATTGCAGAGCAGAAGATGAATAGAATTAACCAATTTTAAAATGTCTCCCGAAGTGAGAAACAAATACCCTGTTTACTACCATGTATATATATAAATGTATATAGATAAATACACACTGTGTACTGTGTACCAGTATATATATACACATACATATACCTGTATGTATGTATATATATTTACAGTAATACAAGTAGATACGTATAGCTATGTTCATATCTTTCATTACATTTTGCTCTTTACAAGGCTCAAAATCTGGCTGCTATACTTAAGAACTATACCTGCATTTATAACCAACACAGCTCACAAACAGGTTGTGTTGAAAACTAGATTATAGTTAGACCCATGTACTGTTTTAACACTGCTGAGCATTCCAGAAAGTTTATGAGGCACAGTATAGAAAACAGGATACAGTGAGTTGACAAAATAATAAATTACTTTTTAAAAGTGTGCAAAATAAGTTTTTTTTTCTAAACATTTTCAAGATGTTCTGAAATGTCATGATCAGATTTCTCAGGATTCATCTTTTGATATTTGAGGCACAGTATCACAGGATTTTAGAAAGAGAAAATTAATGTTATCAATGGTAAATTGTAATATATAGTGACTTCTGCTTGGGGCAAGCAATGAAATTCAAGAGAGAAAAAGTGTGTTTGAGTCTTATGCAAATAATGTAAACAGCACTGTATTCATTAAGTTTCTCTAAGGTATATGATAAATATTTTTCATGGCTTGCCCTGTTTTTTAAATATTAGAAGACCCAAATTAATTACTGGTGTCAATTTTGCTTTGTCAAATACCAGGCTAAGCGGGAGAGATAATTTTGGGTTTTTTTATTTTCACATGATTCCAAATTTTAGGTGCTACTCTTAATTGAATGAATTGCATAGATTTACTCTAGCCTGTATGTATGTCAACATACAGATGTATGTCTGTTCTGTATGTATGTCTGTATTCTGTATGTATGTCAACATACAGAATTATCTTTCAGCATATCCACTTCTTAAATCTAGTTTATGTTTCCCAAAGACATTTGATTTATACTCTTGCTCAGTGTGCCCAAACAATATTTGGCAAACATATATACCTCCCCACAGATAATGAAAAAATCTACAATTCTATACAATTTCATTCCAGGAATTTCAGAATGGTTTGCAAATATTGATTTTTTTTTTTTTTTTTTATGTTAACTGAGAGGAATAAACCAGAGCAGAGATGCTTCTTTTCTCAAGGTCACTAGGCAAGCCACAGTTAGAACTAAGACTAGAAGTCATTTGATTTTCAGTTCTGTACTCCAAGCGTAACTTATTTCTGAACTGAAAAAAACCAGAATGATTTTCCCAGAGTTCTTAAAATAACATTTTTTCATGGTTCTCTTCGACAGCTCCAATTCTATTAGAGAGAACTAAAAAATATAGAGCAGAAGGAAAATCATGATACAGTTCCAACATGCAATTGAAAAAGCAAAGGAAAAAGAAAGAAATTTCAAATAATTTGCAGGTATTCATTAATGTACTTTATCATTTAAAAAAATGTAAAGAAAATAAAGGTATAAAGTGTTCCACCACTGTGTAAATCCTATTGAAGAAAGAGGGTATAGTGATAAACAAGTATTTTCAACCCCCCTAAAAAAAAGAGCAGCAACCCTTCAGATGCAGTGTAAACAATATCCACCCACAGAACACATTTCAGCATCTTCAGTGTGGCCTTGAAGAACTGCATCACCACATCACCACAAACATCTACCTTAAAGTCTCTGAAAGTCAGAGGAGCAAATGTTTAACTTAATTATATGTTGAATTATGTCCTTAGTAACTCCCTGGGTCATATTTATCTAGGTTTTAATTCACACCTCTCCCTGCCAACTTTGTGTTCTGCTCCAAGATCTAACAGCTATGTAAACTTAACCTGAAATTAGAACTGATTGGCTCTTGTGTCTTCCTACCAGATCCTTTCCTATACTGTTAACTAGTTAATTAATTGTTCTCTTAATGCAATACAAACTTCTTTTTTCAATTTTATGAACATATCAGAACTACCACAAATTAAAAATTAGCAGCGACATATTTTAGTCACTTAAGGATAAAGAAGTGATTTAAACCAAGCAGGAAAAGGATTGCGAGTAACATGATATTATTCATTTGTGGTATTGCTTGTGGCTGCAAAGACATTTTAATGGGGAAAGCTTGAAATTCTACGGCATTGTTCAGCTTTTAGAGAAAGCTTTTAAAGCTTTCCAGCATTAAAAATCTGGTGAATGCAGAATTTTCAGTTGATTTTTTTTCTATATATTTGGTTTTTCTACAATTTTAACCTTTATCAATAATGAAAACTTTATTTAACAATGACATATAATAAGCATGGTTTCCTGATATATTTGATGTATCTCCTATGATTATATCATTTTCTGGTGACTTGAAATTCTCTGAATAATCTTACCAGAACATGAAGCACCCCACAGTCGGATTTCAGTTAACCAGGAGAATCTACTTCCAGATGATAACTACATGTTTTATATTTATTTATATGATACCTTAAGGTGCTAAATATACTAATGTACTTAGTAAAATACTAAAGTGCTAAGACTTTCCTCTCTGTTAACAATAAAGGTTTTGCTATTGTGTAGCAAAAAGGACATTCCTTAGCTTTGTGGGAGCTCTACAGCATATTAACCTCTCCAACTGTAAAGTACTATTGTAAAAAAATACCCTTGAGATCCTAGATTTGCTTGAAAACTCCTTCTGCATAGAGTAGCATGAAACTTCTTATGCACAGAATCATGTCTGTTACCAACACAGACTGTTCTGGAAGTCTCTTAAAATACTTTATTAGTTTATATTAAAATGGCAACAAAAAAAAAAAAAAAGAAAGAAACAAAAGAAAGAAAGGAGGAAAATTCTCATCTTCAAGAAAACAGAATACCACTTCTTGGGGAAAATTGTCTGTTGTTGTCCAGTGAACCATGCGTTTGCAAGTAACACTATGCTGTCATTTGCCAATCAAGCAAATTTGTGATTCCAGTTTTCTGGGTCTGAAAAAGCTGGAGAGAAGTGAGACAGAAAATTACAGAAAGGAGGAAAATGCAGAACACACTATGACTTTTCCTGTAAAGATGTAGAAAATTTTTTTGTTCATTTATCAACTTCAGACACTGATACAGTATATAATGGTATTTCTATAAACCATCTTGAGTTTGAGCCTATGAAACAAACGCCTACAGTGTTCCTACTAGAGTAATAAAAAATCAAATTGAGCCTTAAAATAGTAACAGTATTAAAAGAATGGAATATAATCTCAGCTGTAATGGTTGGTATATTGGAATGCTGGACTCAACTATTAAAATTACCCAAATATATCACTTGTAAAAGTATGAGCACCAAAAGACTGTAAGCCAAGCACTATGTATTTAACCTGTAGCAAACAGAAAAGAGTAGCTAAACCAAAGAAAAGTCATAGCATGAAGTATGCATCCAAAAATGCTGAAGCTATCCCTAAACATTTTGTGAAGAAATGCAGTATCTTTCTGTAGACTGAGGCTCTCGCACAGAAAAACAGATTCACTGATGCGAAGTAAAGCCCCTTCTAGCAAGTACTGGGTTATCAACAAATACATCATTGTCATTAAAGATCCGAGAGAAACATCTGCCAATAGTCATGGAAAACTGAACTCATTACTGGAAAATAGGAGTTTTCAGCTAACATACGTGAAAGACAAAAAAGAAATGCTCACTATAAACTGAGCTTGTGTTCAATTTAAACTATTTTTTTAAAGAAAAAAAAAAGAAAAAAAAAGTAAAGAAAACATAACAGGCCATTCAGTGCCACTGGGACTCCTTTCACTGAAGTAAAGAAGATGAAGGCACAATGATCTTGACACCATAGGCCTTTTTGTTCATCCAGCTTAAGGTTTCTGAAAGAAACCTTAAGGTTGACCTTGAGGTTTGAGGATGACCAACAGAAAATTTACCATGTCTACATTTCAGAAAATAAACATTACTTAATTATATAGGTACGTATTTATATTGTCCCAGTGATTATGGTCCGTATGCTGGCTACAATGGGTAAGGTAGGGTCATTCCCTAAAATGCTCTAACAATTCCATTTCAAATGGTAGTGAAGCTCTTCAGGGAACAGTAAAAGCTGAACAAGTTAATTCTACAGCTGTATAAAATACAGGCATTTAGTTTGTTCACAACTTCAAGACTCCTTGAGAATATATCATACTCCCAGCAAACTGCATACCAGCAAGTCTTACAACAGATAAGAATGAGCAACCAGTTGGTATATATAGCCCAGTGCTAGGCACTGAGGCTCACTACTGCATGTGAAATGGAAAAATATTTATGTGTGCCAGTATTACTTTCCTTCTTTTGTCTTCTATGTCTTCACTTTAACAATTTCAAAGACCACACCAATAATTCAAATTATACCGTTGTAAAATATTTTCATTTTGAGATTGACTTCGTAGCAGATTAGTTGAGCAGGAATGTGTTTTGTTCCCCATCAAATATAAAGCACACGCAAAACAGTTTGGTATTGCATAGTACTATTCAAGTACACTACTGTGTATCTAAATAATAAAACAAGAATCAAAAGCCATGGAGCTATCTAAAACAGAATACAGCCATACACATGCATGGTCCTTCTACTGTACTCCTAATGTACAAGATCTTCCAGTTATCTGGAAGGGCAGAAGGAGCTGGAATGCTGATATTATCAAAGACATTCTGTGTGGCTGTAAAACATACAAGTCTCGTTAGTGTCTTTGCTAGATGACTGCATTGTAAACCTGCTTAACACCCTCAAAAAAATACACCCCCACAATTAAGTTGCCTTAGGTGCTTTTGAGGAAGAACACTCAAAATGGATTTGTCTTCATGAGAAAGCAGCCAACAACAATTCTTGGCATGCCAAGTGTGCTCATACCATGACCTGCCTTCCCTCTTCACTGTGATTTAAAATTTTAAATCTACATAGAATCAGACATACTTGTCTAATACTTGTTTTAACAGCGAAGCTATTAAAAGACATGGACACGTCAAAAGGCTGTGTAAGTAAAAAAGAAAAGCTTCATTCTCTAGATAGGGTTTGGCATGCCTCAGTAGGAGAAACTTTTCAATAATGTTAATAAGGACTGATGATTTATTTGTAATAAGTAGTTTCAGAAGGCACCCTTGCTATTATGAAACAGCATGCTTATTTCAGTTTTTACCTTCTGTTTTCTTAATCAAACAGCATGAAATAAAGATAATATATCATTTTATCTCTGTTCAGTTGGAAAGGTGGAACAGTAAAATCTAAAAAAACTAAGACCTATGTGCCTTTTTCCAATAATTACTTTCTAAATTAATTTGAGAATTTGAATTCGTATCAATATTGTTGCTTATTTATCGTCAAAGAGTCACAATTTCACTTGACAGAAGGACAGTATGATGCACTTCTTGTTGCACTCTCACGTCATATCAACAGAAGATACTTTCCCCAGGGTGCCATGAGGTGATAAAGAACTTACGCAGTCCTGCTCTCCAATAAACTATTAAAACTTCTGCAGAAAAATAAAACAGAGCTGGCTTCTTGTGGATTGGGCTCTAGTTTTAGGATAAATAGTTTATTAACAGAGGCCTCTTGGTGTTTTCATGATAATCAAGTAATCAGCTTTATCTCTTTGTAATCAGCTCATCTAGGATATTATATATAAATATTTTTAGCCAAGGATTTTGGGTGAGCAGAAAAAAGTAAATACTGAATTTCTGATGCTGACACTTTCTCAACAATGTTTGGGCTTGATCAGATACAAGATTTTGCATATGGGGTTGATATTTCTGTGATTCTTATTTACAAGCCCTAAAAGATATTATTTTACTGATTTTATTCCATTTTGAAATAAATAAAGTATTCCACCTTAAATAAATAAAAGTGCTCTTGGAATTTAAAGGCTTTACCTTCAGAAGAGTATCTTGTTTCCATTAAGTGTAAAGGAATATAATGTTACATATTTTCCTTCAGAAAAGTCTGAGCAGCAGTTCCGTATTAGGCAGAGAGATAACAGAGCCAACAAACGGTACTGTATTGTATGTTCTTTGTTTTTAAATCTGTGAAGATCTATTAACGAGATAGAACATGCCCAAAGAGTGAACAGTTTTTCTAATTCAACCCCGTATTCTTTTTCAGAAATCCCATATTCTTAAAAGACGTCCTGTCCAGCCCTTCAGCTATTCTGAAATTTAGCAAAAATGATCTGATGTCACTTCCTTAGACTGACAGGGGGAAAAGACCAATCTAAGACAATTCAGCCTCATCTTGATCCTATGCCTGATTCCAAGAACTACACCTGTATGTTCTGCACCGTGACCAAAAAAAAAAAAAGAAGTTATTAATATAGGTGTGTAAACGGAACTCTGTACAGGCAGTTCTTATATTGATGTCTTGAAAAGAACCTTCCCATTGTGATCTATTAACTGTCAAGAAGCAAATGCACAGAAATATGTTCTACCTTCAGAAATATGAAGAGCAATAGCTGTCCATTAAGAAATGCAAAAGCCATTTTCCTTGGCTGTTTGACACAGTAAATTGAAGTGGGAAAACCAACTTTAGAAACAGAGAACAAAAGACAAAATACACTTCATGCTGCCCTCCAAGAATCATCACTCTCATTTGATCTTGGGGAAAGCTGTAATTATGTGTTTGTTTTGACGTGATTACCCCTGAAAGCTAAAATATAAAATTACATATCTTTCTGACTTGTTTGCCAGACCAACAAGAGAAGAAAATGAAGTATGCAGAGATTAGCAGTTCAATGTAAACAACTTCATTAAAACACAGAAATGATCAAGTAATTTTTCTCCTAATATTTTTCCCTATTCCTTGCTAAACTCATATAAGAATTTGAAGTCCAAATTCTAGAATATAGGACTTAAAAGTTTTGTTTTCAGCATAGGCCTTTGAATACTTAATAGGGTTATTTTTTATTTATATTACATGTGATGAGACCAAATTAGATCATTAAATTTTAACATTCCATGGAGGAATGGTAATGCCTTTCTGATGATGTCAGAATAGTTACAATAAAACTTTTCCATTCACTTTTCCGGTGTGATCAGCATCTTATTTTATTGTGCAGATGTCACTCTACCAAATTATTATCAAATTGTTCCATCCTTAAGTAGATAGTTCTATGCCATATGTTTTTGTAGGAATTAGGATTTTTGCATTGAAACGTACCATATTGCTCACTCTCACTAAAATACAGTTGAAGAATTAATGCTTAATAGACACACGGAATGAACATTAAACGACCTGCCTCAAGGGAGTACGTGACACAGAAAGACAAACGCTGCTGGATGCTCTCCTCTGCCATAACCATTCCTACTGAAAAGGCACTTGCAGCTTAATTTTAGGACCAGCACAATCAAGAAATCACAACAAGGCAACTCGGAAATACATTCTGTGATAAGTTAGCTTTAAACCTGATGTAACTTCTGAAAAGATTAAATGTTTTTTCAGCTTCTGTTGACTTCAGTAGAATGCACTAGGCCTTGTGGATTCAGATGCTTGATAAATATACGTGGTTTAAGTGGAAAACAAAATTGGCTGCAAGGAAGAAAACCTATCCTATAAGCAAAGACTAAAACCTGGGCCAGTAGCATTTTTTTTTTAATCTGAATCCACCACAAGCGCATGTGAAATCTGTGCATTACTTGAAAACATAGAGGAAAGAAGAACTTCATAAAATGAGATGAAAGTCTTTAAATAATTTTTCTGTGAAATGTGCATTTATGAAATATCAACATTTCTACAGCTCTATATTCAATCATTTCCAATTTTCTCACTATTACTTGTAAAGAAAACAGGAGAAAATGCAATAGATGTGTTGTAAGCTTTGTCTTTTTTTTTATCATAACATTTTTAATAAGGATGCCAACTGCAGTAAGCTGAAAGGCTCTACCAAGTTTTCCTTGTCTTTTTCCACTGTCTTCTGAGTATGCAGAGACCAATCACCCAGCAGTAGGACTACAATTATCGCAGGAAACTCACAACCAATGTCCTCTGCGAGGTAGCTACCAAATGAGAGCAGGCTGTAAGGACTATTTCTTTAAATATTTATTTCTTGCAGCCTGAATGTATGGGGAAAGAAAGAGAAGAAAAGGAAGAAAAAATGATGCAACATATTCTAAGAGCTAAATGCCTTCTGTTTAAAAATGCATCAGTTCTCTTCCTGCGTTTTAAGGACAGCTTTTAGACAGTCTAAAATTTTACTACTGGAGATCCAAACGTAAAATAGATAGTTCCAGTCCAGTTCCTCTAGAAATGAGCAGTAGAAATATTTCAGTTCAAATGACACAGAACTCGAGGTGATTCTAATGACAAAAAAAAAAAAAAAAAAAAAAAAAANAAAAAAAAAAAAAAAAAAAAAAAAAGGCAGAACCAAGATGGTGATTCCTGTGGCATAAGAGCCTTAATGGTCTTTTTTGCCCTTTGCTGCCTGTGAATACAGCATTTCTGCAACTCTTTGTTTCAGAATCTGTGACCAATAATCAATATGGGCATTTTACAGCATTTTTAGAACAAAGAAGCTTTTCATCCTAAAGGAACGATGATTAACTCTGGGAGAAAAAGACTTTCTAAACAACAAAATATTCAATATGGATATCTGCTTTTCACCAAGATTGCAAACCCCCAACTGCCACAGATCACGTCTGTAGTGTCAATCTCTCCATCTGCCTGTTTTTTTGAAAATAATTGTCAAATAGTTTCCAGAGAACAATGCTTTTTAAACTATTTCATTTTCAATGTTTCATTTCATATTTCATTGTTTAAATTAACCTCTTCAAAACCACAAAAGAAAAATATGCCATCATGATCTAGGCCTGTAAAAAAGGCTTTCACAATTAAAAATACATATTCTTTCTCACCTTTACAATCAGCAGATCCAATTACTTAATCATTAGAAAAATCTAAAAGTAGCTTCCTCAACAGACTTGCTTTTGAACTATAATGCCTGTGCATACAGTACCTTCCCAATACACTCATGCAGCAGCTGCACAACCAGTTTTCATACACTCTGTGCTACAGAGCCACATTGCATCCTTTAACAGGCCAAAACACCAACTAATAATAACCAAGCTTAGCAGAACAGAAAGTAAAGCTACGTGTGTTTCCAAATCCTTCACTTTAGCCAAAGGATTTTCTTCTCATGTTAAAAACACAGTGACACACAGCATATATATTACTATACTAAGTAATACAATTAACATGTTACAGGTTACTGAAGATATTAGTATCTACCAACTTTTTAAGCACAGAGTTTTATAATATTTTTGAACATATACTACATTCTGCAATTTTCATATGAAATAGTAATTCTCTCACAGATCAATAAATTAATAGCATTGAAGAACAAGTTTAACATGCTCTTTCCTAGTGTATAACGGTTTTCTCTAGGAACTTTCATTTCCCTTCATGATTATGAAACCTAGTGATGATTAAACATATATGTATACAAAGTTGATGCATATTTAAATGCATTAAAGTTCTGACTATGTCAATAAAATAACAACTGCAAAATAGCAATTATCAATTGATCCCAAAGCAGATAACGTATTCTCATGTACTAGAACCAATATACCTTCTACAAAACTAACCTACAATAACACATTACTTTAATCCAAACTCCTATTTATAGTGAAACAAAAAAGAATGTGGCAGCCTGAACCAAGAAATATAACATCACTGAAAGTCACTGTGTAGGTGTTTCTGTGACACCTACAGTATAATAAAATATGATACAAGGCAGTACAATAAAAATGTGACAGTATTCAGTAATTTTAAAAGGCATATTCAATTTGGCCATTCTTTTTTACAGTTGTTTATAAAATAATTACAAACAAATGCAGCCACCTCACAGTCAAATTCTCATTCTAAGGATTTTTATTTTCTTTGCCTTTCATATTCTAGATGTGTAACCATTAAAAAGATCTGAAGCACAGGAACCATAATCCAATTCAACAGAAAGTATAATTATGAACTTACTAAAAGTGAAAATCTAAACAAGTTCTTAGAAAAGAGAGAACAGACACAGGAAAGAAAGATGAACTGGTCAATGAAGTTCATTTTTAACAAATTATTTTCTAAACCAAACACTAAAGCTAGACTAAACATAGACCAAACATAACCATACTTGCTTACACACCTAACGCCCAGACTTACTCAAACCAGTTCATATTTTCTGTTCCAGGAAGTCATCAATGACTCCTGGGTGATCAGCAGGAGGCACAAAACACAAGCTAGTAACTTTGGTTTGACTCAAGATTGTGTCATTTACTCAATGAAAGTGAAGAGTGCTGCTCAGGGAACACAGTAATTTTCTATAGCTCCTAACAGTATTTGCAGCTCTGTCATTTGTAATAAGGTAAAACAAACTGATCAAATATACAATAAAAGCTGACCACCTGTTCAGATCAGGAACAATGCATTTTTTTTCCCTAACACCAGTTAGTGTACAACAAGGACACAGCTTTTAGACATACTATAAATGCTAGCCATAAACAGAGGTAGGGTTATTGACATATTTGTCTGATCCATTAAGTATACCAAATCTTATATTCCGCTTATCTAGATCTGTATTGGCATGGCAACACTTTTAATGGGCACTGTTAGAGTCCAGTAATTAAAGCACAGGTTGGGAAACTATAAAATGGTACATTTCACACTTTACTGCCCCACTTGCAAGCCACTTGCCCCAAAACAACACTGCTCACTTCACTTTGCAAGACTGATGTTTCAGTAGGTTGTCTTGAACTTTTGCTTAAATAACAGCAAACAGAGGTCTTACTACTATCTCAAATAGATAAAATCAAACTGTGTTTAAGACCATCACTGAACTGCAACTTTCTTTGTCACTAGTGAAAAAAATAGTTTCAGCTAATAGACCTGACGGCACTGATCAATAAAAAATATTAAATAGGAAAAAAATCACAAAGCAGATGCCTTTCAAACCTTAGTTTAGTAGTCAAAGACACCCTGGCACACCATGTAAGAGGCAACTTGGAATTCTACTGTCAGTAACAGGATATGTTACAATGCTCAGCTTTAAACTTCAGATACTTATTAAAAGTAAATACTTTCACTTTTTGTCACGTAAGCGCATTTAATTAACTCATAATAAACTAACTCATAATAATTAACTCATAATAAATTAAAAGTAAATCATTGTAATTTTGCTCTTAATCTTGCAAAGTTGTGATAATTTGAGCTTTTTTCCTTTTACATACAGTTGTATTTGTATAGTTGCATACATAGTTAGTTCAGATGCTTAAAGTAGGCATATTTGTAGAGCATTTACCACTCTGTACTTCATGGAAAATAAAAAAATGAGAAAAACATTCTTAGACCTGAACAGTTAAAGAGATTGGAAAGAAGGTAATATGACTGTGCATTAGTCTTCCATCCACACTCCACCACTCTGTGAAACGGAGAACCAAACCTTGTCACAACTTGATAACTGCAAAGCCTGAGAAACCATTCTTTGCTGGATCCTTCCAATGAGAAAGTTCAATCAAAACACATGTAAGGAATAACTTAATACTGACTTATTTATTCAAGCTAATACCTATCAGGTCTTTATCACACAGTCCACAAGAGCAGCAGTATCATATGACATTTAGTTTGTGCTGTGAGAGTAAAGGCATCTTTTTTGAGAAAGTTAGTAATTTCATATCTGAAAACCATAGGAATATTTTAATATTGTAAAACTAGATTAGTGTACACTAAACCTATGTGAAGACATACGACATTCTTTCATGCAACCCATGCTCATGCCAACTTCAACTTTGTAATGTGGGTATGCAGAGGGTGGCTGGGAGGTGGGAAGGAGAGAGTTGTAAAACCCAATGTCAGCCAGCTTGTTTGAGGAAAGCACGAACGTGTAGCCCTGAAGAGTTCTCACATGTTCTGAGAAAACAAGTAGTCATGCCTAAAATTTGCTTTTTGACTAAGAGATTAAATTCTCTACACATCCTCTGAAACTCGTTCACTTGACAAAGCCTTTTTTATTAGTACTATTAAACAGATTTCATGTCAAGGTATTTGTTGATAGTGTTGAGTGTGTGAATGTGTGCATTAAAACTTGGCATACTTAACGCAGAGGAGTAAGAAACTCTGCTGGAAAAACAGTGAAAGCTTACAGAAGGAGAATTAAGATCCAGTCTTGAATGGCTTTTGGCACAGAGTACGAACAGAGAGAAGGAGGGAAGGTTTCTTCTGTAGCTACCTTTCAGCACTCTTACTATTTCTGCCCTGTGAACAGCTGGCTGCAACTTGTAGGTCAGCAAAGAAGCTCTATGAAATATTTACTTAGTTTTACTCCATTTCTTGGAAAAAAAAAAATATTAAAAAAAGCAGAAAGATCAAGCTCTGGTCCTGTTCCTTGTGGAGAACTGAGGGGAAAAAAATGAGTAACACCTCTGCAGAGACATTACAAAGTGCCTTGAACTTTACTGAAAACAACCACTTTTTTAATCATTGCAGGAACAAGACACTTTTGCTGACACTCTGAATTCCCAAAGGATGGAAGGGGAAGGCATTATGCGATTACAAGCTGAGTTTCTCACTACAGCATGATTATTTCTCCATGAAACAGAAGAACATCTTTTCTTTTTACCAATAAATCTAATCTAGCAAGTGAATCTAATTCTCTACTACATACAAATTTCCAGGTGGATTTTCTGACATGGGTATTCAATCAAGCACAGTTACTCAGTTATATTTCAGTCAATTTCATCAGCTCTTTTGTGTAGATTCTGATTTTTTCTTGTTAACGTAGAGCATTGTTGTATACTGTTGTAACAATAATGGTTATATAATAAACCAAATAAAATTAAGAATGAAATTCCTTCCAGTACCTGTGATCGCCTCCTTCTGTAAAGATCAGCAAAAATCTCAAGAGCCTTTCTCATGCAAGTGCTTTCTGATATGCTTCTGTTTCTTTATTTTGGGTTTAGTTTTCCTTATACAGCATATGTCTTCTGGCAAATGAGAAAAAAAGTTTTTCCTAAACCACTGTTCAATTCTGAGTAGTAAAAAGAACACAAATATATAAACTAAACACACACAAACTAAACTGTTTTTTCCATGAAACCCCTAGTGAAACATACCTCAAGCATATATACCCAAATGAATGGAGCTGGGGAAAAACAAGCAGAAGAAACAAGAATGGCACATGCTGCCAGAAATTATAACCTCACCAGAATAAGTGAAACACAGCAGGTGAGCTCATCTGACTGGAACGATGCAACAGACAGATGCCAGGTCTTTAGGAAAGAGAGGAAAGGAAGATGAGGAAGATGAGACCCTTTCGGGCCTTCCCACAACATGAAGAAGCACCTCAGATACCTGGGCTCCTCCACAGGCTGGGCAACCATCACAGTGAGAGTTTCTGCGTCCTGGTCATAGGAGAGGCCAATAAGGGTGACATCATGGTGGGAAAACATTACAGACCACTGAATAAGGGATCTGTACCAGGGTAAGGGCAAGGAAATGGACAAAACCTCCTTTAAACACCTTGAGGAAGTCTCTACATCGCTGGTACTGGCTTTCATGGGAGGCCTTTAACTTCCCTGACATATGCTAGAAGGGAAACACGTCCACCATTCAAGGCGATCTCTGTAGAGCAGTGGGGACAACTAGGTGATAAGGCTGTGGTATGGGCCAAGAATAAGAAACACATACCTAGATTTACAATTCAGAAACAAGAATTTGGGGATGTAGTAATCAAGAACAGACACTGCTCCTGCTCCCCCCACCAAGTGCAAGGACAGTTCATCCCAATACTCAGGAAAACAAGTGCGTGTGTCAGGAGATGGCTGGGCTAAACACTGTCTCAGGACTCAGCCCCAGTGCAAAAAGGCAGGACATGAACAGCATCTACAGGTACTGGAGAGCTCGTCAGTGCTGTAGCACAGTCTGTTGTCTTTGAAAGGTTGCAGAGATCAGGCAAAGCAGGTTCCTGCTGACTGGAGAAAGGTGATTTTTTTGCCCTTCTTCAAAAACTGCCAAGAAGACGATCAGAGAACTTCTGGCCAGTTGGACAGCTCCTGTCCCAGGGAAAACTATGTAGAGTCTTCGAGTACATTCCCAGACACAAGAAGAGGAAGAAGGTGATGGAGGAACAGTCAGCATGCTAATCCCTTTGCTCTTGGTAGTCATGACTGACCAGCCTGATCGCTTTTGGTGATAAAACAACTGGATTTGTGAGTAAAGGAAGATCAGTGGATGTCATTTACCTCAAGGTCTGTTCTGGGTAAAGCCTGAGCAACCTGATTTGACCTCATGGCTGAACCTGAGCCTGGAAAGAGTCCCCTCCAACCTAGTTTGTTCTGACAAGAACATAAAATTGTTGACTACTCCATCTACAAATCATCACGTGACTTGCTTACAACACAGCCTGAAAACATTAAAATTACACTAAAAAGGGTAATTTTCATAAGGCTTTTAAACAAATTTACCACCATAGTGATTATGATTTAAAAATGGATACTGAATTTTCAGACTCTCAGTTACGATATTTAATCATTTAATTAATTATTTATTTATTAATTTTTAAAATTTCACTGGTTAGTAGTAGGGGACAAACAAAAGACTGGTTGCATTAAGGAGTAAAACCAAGAATGTTTATTTAACATACCCATAAATCTCATGAGCTGCATATTTGTTGCAGAGGGGAAAGTAGAAAAATACTTTTCCTCACAATGACTACAATAAAATGTAAGATAAATAGAATGTATAGAATAGGATAGCAGAGCTGTGGTGTTTTCAGCTTGGCAGGCACAGCCAAAATATTTCGCTTGACCTCTAAGCAATAGGATTGAGGATTTCTCCTGGACTAATTTAAAACCTGTCAGCACTGAACATAAGGAAACTTTAGCTGCTTAAATGTATTGGTTAATAGGCATCTGATGGAGGTTACAGTATATTAGAAAGCAATGATGTATGATCTCAGGCACATTTTTTTTTCCTATACAAAATGATTAAGTATTACTATCCTTCCCTCACCTACTTTTTACATACAGCGTTATGGCAAGCATAATGTGCTCACATTCTCAGGACTGAACAGTTTGACCCTATATATTCAGATTAAGTACTCTGCCATACACCAGAAGCAGGCTGGCTGAAGAGTAGCTTTCCCTAGCAGACTTATGCTTCTTGGCAGACTTCACGTTATCCAAAGCAGTGTTTTGGGGCTCCTTGCTACTTGAAATCAAATTAGAGAAAAAAAATGTCTTGAGAATAACTGTTACTGCGAACATCGTTCGCAGCATCCCAGTCAAGCTGCAGAATCCCACAGGAGGGTGACTGCTCCAGTGGCGCGCCGTGTGCCGGCGGTGCGCGTGGTGTCCAGGACCTGGGTGATCCCAGCACCCGGGGACCGCGAGGCCTCGTCCATGGGGCAGCCCCTTGCGGGCAGAGGCAGCAGAGCCCACATCGTGTCCAGACTGGAGCTCACAAGCACAAACGGGGGCTGGCACGGACGAGCTCGCGGGAAGAGCGGGAATCCCCTGGCGATGCTGGCGCCTGCACAGCCCCCCGCGGCAGCCCGACACAGCAGCAGCAGGGAAGGCCATGGGTGCTGGGAGAACATGGCACCCCAGGCAGGGAACGCGTGGGGAACACAACAACTGTGCAAACCCTTACCCCAACCCTAAGCTTTGCACACAGCGTTTCTGTTCGGCTTCAGCTTCACAATGTTTGCTGAATGGGTTTCTGGAGAATAAACAGTTACTATCATAAACTGGGCTTCTCTTCTCCCCCATAGCAGTTGGATATATATTCCCTTTTATGGTCAGAGATGTTTTATGTGGAAATCCCAGACTCCTTTAGACAATATGTAGCAGCTCAGTGTAGAGAAGAACTAAAGTTAATATTTTTCTTGTGTCACAGCAATCTCACTATGAGCAGTTTTATACCTAACATTCATGAGTTTTTACAGCCTAAGTATTTTCCAAAGCACAGTGATTCTGAAAGCCAAATTGAACAGATTCAGAAAACTGGAAATGATCAGAAGACATTCAGACGAAATACTGTTCCTTCTCTCACTACTGAACTTGAAAATAGCTCACTTGGAAAGGATTTACACAACAAAGAGTACTGTCTAACATTGCAGCTAATAACAAAACATTGTTTTCATGCAAAAGATTTTTTTATACCTTAGATCAGGAGCTTCCATGCAAATACACAGGGAGAAAGAAATGCAACTGATGACATCATGCCTGTATTCCATGAATAAGTGCAGGTTTAAAAATAAATACATAAGGAAAACAATGTGGAATTAATGTAACATAAGCTTTAACATTGCTTAGAAACTGGTGAAGAAAGCAAGTATTTACTGTTCAGACATGTTAAAATTACATTTAAGGGAAAGTGTGTTCCTGTATGCATATGTTAGCACATGCTATAATGAAATACATATGCCGCTGTTGAGATATATTACAAGCCAAAATTATTCAAACATAATGCATACAACACCTAGAATAAAAATGTACATAAAGCTGTATTGTTTACCACAGAATCTGTTGTACTTTAGTAACCAACTATGGTATACAGAAAGCTGCATTTGTCCTAATGTATTTGTCCCTACAGAGAGAAAGGTGTATCTTGAATCCACACTATAATAAGATCCAATGCCAAAAGCAACAGAGCTGTAATATAACATGCTTTTAATGTAAATGTGACAGAGGCATTTAGGAAAAGACAGATTCCAAAATAAAATATAGTGGGAAGATTAGTAAAGCTGCTGTGATTCAAATATCAGCGAATTCTCCAAGGGTTCAGGCTTATCTGAGTCTCAGCATCCCCACAGCAACATAATATAGCAAAGCTCCAAACAGCAGATGCAGGGATTTTGGAGCACTACAGCAACTGGATATTTACAACTAAATCATCATTATGAAAATATAATTTTTAATGTTTGTTAAGGTTGACTCTTAAACATTTGTTTTAAGATTAAACATAGGCTAAACGCAAAGGCTCAACACTGTTTAAACAGTATGAAACAAATTCCATAAGCACAAGGACACTGCGCCAATGAGCTGTTTGCTGTCATATTTTGCATATTAGTGTTACTGGTGAAAAAATATTTGTAAATATTGCAGACATAATATTAAAGAAATGGCTAGTAACAGCCATATTACAAGTCATATTCCAGCTTCCTGGGAAGCTGGAAAAGAGATTCCAGAGATTTCCAGAGATTTTCGTCTGTCTCACGAAAAGTAGTTATTTTCACTCACAAAATTATCTAATACTATACTTAATGAAAATAAATATTCTATTTACAAGGAAGGAGGTAATAATGTCAGTATAAGAGTGATTAATAGCAAAAGGATTTATATTGAAATTATCACAATCTTAATATGCCCTCCCTCCCCCCTCAAAAAAAATCGCAAGTTCAAGAATATGTTCAAATTAATGCAGCAAGAAAATTCAATCTTTGGCATTACCTGTGCTTTTAATGTGGTTTTGTTCCATTATGTACTGTCTACTCTTTCATTTTATTGCTATTTTTTGTTTCAAAATGTTCAAGTTTATAAAATACATGCATCTTAAATGGACCTGTCCCTTTTTCTTTGTTAATGCCTCAGAGTGCACTTGAACTGTAATTTTCCACAGTATAATCATCTAAAAGTGCTAAAAAGCTAAAATATCATGGGGTTTTTTCTTTTCTTTTTCCCCCATAAAACCAGTTGTTTTCTGATGATCATTCATTTTGCAAAAATTCTAAAATCTCCCTGCTCCTCAAAGACAGCCATTATTATGGAAAGCGCAGGAGTTGTTACAGCTCCTTTTGCTGAAAAATGACTAAAAAAAGACACTAACTCCTTTTCCCTTTTTTTACATGAAATAAGTGTGTTCAACAGAACTAGAGCCCACGCCTTCTGGGGGGAGGCAGCGCCTCCCTTGGCTCTGCAGCTCCCTCCTTATCCGGCTGAGCGCTGTTGACAGGAGCAATGTTGAAAGCCATGAAAGAGGCCGTATCCAATCCTCCCTGGCAACCACGGCACAGGCCGCAGGAGGATTATCGCTGCCTTCCAACGGCTATGCAGGAAACTCCTGCGCTGCTCCCACACAAACCTTTTAATCACAGAATTTCCCCACCATCGTTACGACCGGCCTATCTCCGCCAGAAGACGCAGTGATGTAAGCAGTGACAAAGGCAGATTTCCGCTGTGTTAACTCTGCTCCTAACAGGTCTGGAAAGCCAAAGCAAGGCACGGGCTGCCCAGGGCTCTCGCACCTTGCTGGTGCGGCAGCCCCTGCCGCTCCTGCCAGCCGTGCAGCTGAACCAGCGATAACACCGGCTGGAAAAATTGCAGCAAACAGACTAGCACTGACAAGGCTCCAAAGGGACGATACGAAATGAGCTTCTGGGGGAAGAGAGAGGGGGGAAAAAAGCATTAGTAAGCTGAAAATACCATCAAGAGCAGTGAGAGGTTTGTAGTCATCAGGTATCTATGAACAAACCACCGTGTGTGTTAGGTGGGCATCCTGCTCCCAAGCAGCAGCGTGCCAGGCAGTTTTTACACATGCATTTTCAAAGCATTATAAATAATGAACAAATGCCAAACCGTTCCTCCCTTAAAAAGCCGGAGATAAAGAGTATCAGAAATATGCAGTCACTGTTGATGCTTAGCACCACTACTGTTAGAATAGCAGAGAAACAGATCCATTTGGTGTTGAGAATAGTAATTTGTGCTTCACATTAGTTTACCTAATAAAAGAATCTAACTAGTAGAAAGCCTTTTGACACCTACCAACTGTATCTTTCTCACTCATTTTAGCCTGGCTGAGCAAGGACCATCAGTCTAAACAGCTTTACATTTGGCCATGACAAATAGGAACAGATGGGAATCAACCTTGTATCTACTATGTAAAAAGGAACATATGTAGGTTTCTCAAAACATGATAAAAAAGTTTTTATCAATGTTGACATTTGCTACGCCAGGTGTGCACCAAATCTTTTTCTCAATAATCAGGTTTAGAAAACGAGCTATATCACAGTATTTCCACAGAGCAATTTGTTTAATGTTTGAGAGCCAAATGGGATTCTTCACAAATGCTCAACAACCTTAAAGAGGGTTGAAGTGTTGAGCACGGGTGACAGAACTCAATGCACAGCCAAACACATTTTGCAAAGAAAACACAGAATTAGGTATCACTAAGCATCAGCACACATCGTGGACAGCAACAGAATTCTTTATACCAATGTGTGAGGGAGGTAAAGGACACAGTTTACTTTGTTAAATACTATACATACTGAGGCACACCTTAAAACAAAAAAACAACATTCCTACGAATGAGAATGACTGACTGTCCTATGTTCCCTCACATGGAATTTGACAACTTTTACTAATTTTGCCACCAGCCTACTCTATCATATGATTCTCCAAACGCACAACTTCTAACACACATGATACAGAAACTTGCTCCTTACACAGATCTTAAACTACAGTGTGATTCTTGTCCCGGATAAACAGCAGAAACTAAAGGAAGGGAAGCCAAACAGTGGTAGAAAACACTAAAGAGAAGGCAACACTTGTAAGGGGGTCTTGGAGGACACCTCACCTACTGGAGCAACCCTACCCACACAAATCACTGGTGCTGCATCCTACAAATCACCTGCTGGCAGGGAAAAAAATGTCGTCATTAAAGAAACCTTTTAAATCCACCCTTTTTGGTTAGAACATTACTCTGTGAAGATCACCCAATTCAAGAGCAGAAACTGAAAGGGAGGCCAAGCAAGCTGAACAAATCCCATTATTTCAGGGAACAGCCGTCCAGCAACCACTCCAAAAGCCACAGTGCCTTCTGTGCAATTCCACACACCGCCACCCGCCCCACAGCTCCGCAGGTCGGGGCTGCAGCCACAGGTCTGCGCTGCCGCGCCGCAGGGGAAAGGCTCACACCGCTCGTAAATGGATAAGAACACCTACTACGTCCCAACTTAAAATGTCTTCTTCTAATGGAATTACTTTCTGTAACAGGTTTTTGTGTGCATTTGATTTAAAATTAAGCCTGTTTTCATTTTTCCTAACATATCTCATGGCCATAGCAATTGTTCTACATTATAATTTGTTTAAATTATTACATAAATTTCATAAATTACATAAATTTTTATGAATAAAGCTGGGGCAAGATCATCTGGCACTCTTTGCAAGATGCAGAATACTTTCTTTCTTCCATTTTCCATTATTATAATCTTAATTAAGCTGGAAAAAACATCATTCATAAGAAGATACTCTGCAGGTAAGGAAAAATAATCATAATACACTGGCCCCATTTCTACTCTGTACTTGTTACTGAGTTCACAGAAAATTATCACTATTCCTATTTATTTCTCCTCTGTCACTACCTGAAGGCCAGCTTCAAAACGATAGAAAATACGGTGCCGTTAAAGTTGTTTTTCATTTTGTTCTGACACAGAACTTTGCGGAGCTGTTCATGGAGAGGTACCTCTAAAACGGAGAGTCCCTGGTGCCTTTCCGCACTCCTCTTCCTGAGTGTCATGCACAGAGTCTCCTGCTCTCTGCCCTGCCTCTGTGTCACGCAAGAATCCTCCTACGTAAAGGAAAGTCACACAGGCTTCCCTCTAGCACGGCAAAGTGGCACAAGGACTTAGCATCTTAATTTCAATAATGCTAGGATGTTCACATTTATGGATACTTTATTACAGATTTAATCATCTTTACCATCTAAAAGTTATGAGATTTTGGAAAAAGGTTTCTTGAAATAATATTGAAGATGGAAGAATCTACAGAAACCTTGGGAATAATTAATATGATTGTGCGGTTTTATCCACAGAAATGCCTACAAAAACCTAATAATAAACTCCTTAAAGACAATATAATGCTATATATTTACTGCCACTTTCCTTGTTGCATCATTCCAAACTCTTAAAAGGCTGCATTATCTGTTACTGATATATCTTATACACTTTAAAGCTAAATCAATCCTTAGGATTGACTTCAGCAGCGCAGTTTCTAGCTGCTTAATTATCCCCACAACGCTGTACCAGGAACTACTTTACAGCATCACTCAATCCCACTGGATCAGGTAAAAGTTTAAATGCAGTAAAATTCATTCAACAAAGAAAAATAAAATTAGATGCCATAGGAATCACAACACTAATAAAATTCAATTGCATTGAATAATTTATTTTTAAATATATGTCACTTAGCTCTTTTTTTTTTTCCAAATTAAATGTGCTAACAACTTAATATATTAGTTCAAAGTCTTTCTATGATGGACCTCAGCATTAGGAAAAGTTAGTAAAGACCACTGAATTTTTAAGTTAAACTACCGAAATATCTCAAAGTGTTGTAAAACATTGTCACAGAGCTTGTTAGAGCTTGAGCTAGAGCTCACAGAGAGTCAGAGCTTGATGCTGCTAAATTCTCAGCAAGCGGCACTTGCTCTTGCGCTCCCTTTGAGTTTCTTGGTGCACCGGCAGGTCTGAGCTCTGACTGCGTTCATACACACACACACACACGCACACACACACACACATGCACACGCACACACGCACACACACACACGCACACACACACACGCACACACATGCACACACGCACACACACACACACACGGCCTCTCCAAAGGCTGCTTCCCCAGGACACATTTATTTTCACAAGCTCCACACAAACAGAAGCACATGTTTGAAAGAACAACAGAAAGAAGGCAAAGTCCAAATTATTTATTACATTAGCTCATACACACAAAAAAATAACATTTTTTCAGAAGGATTCTCCTTGTGTTGGTCACCAACTTTTTTGTAATAGTCCTTAATGTAAATAAGCCTGTAATTACAAAACATAGTATATGTCTGGCATATGAATAGTAAAGTTTCTTAGCTATTTGTTATTGCCATATTGCACTGAACAATAAACTTAAAATACTATGTTTGCTTCAATCACTTTCTTCAACATGTATTATTTTTAATAAATAAAAGTCCATTCCTTAAGAGTGCATGAAGACATTACAGATGTACTTGAGTAGGTCAGTATGAAAACAATTGCAGAGTAATTTGTTTGAAAGAGACTTTAAAGTTTGCCTGACAGTAGCAAGTAAACTGAATTTAATCGACAATCTGCAAGCCATACAGGACAACTGCTAGTCCTGTTGCCATGTCCAAAAAGGTCTGTAAACAGAGGTACAGGTTGAATATCAGTTAGCAGCAGTCAAGAATTCAACAGATTCAAGAAAATACCTTCTTGGATCTCTTCATTGCTAACCAGAAGAGCTAAAAACCACATACTGCAGAAGGCTGAATTTGCAGTATGGGCCTCCCCACTGCTGTGATGATTTAAGTGCAGGACTGACGACCATGCAAAAATACTTCTCAAAGAAAGGTACTTGCAGTCTTCAAGATCCCTAAATTAACTCAGGTGCTTCTTTGTGGGCAAGGTAGACACTTCGATATATATGAAGTTCCAAGTACGGCCAAAGTATCGTATCTCAGGTTAATGTTATAGCAAAATACATAAAACAGAAGTGTAGAATGTGAAAAACATTCAGAGAAGACTTTTTCCTCCTCACTTACAAATTAAGCAGATTTCTTGAAAGAAAGAATCCACACTAATACCATAAAGAAATTCTGACACAAGAGACAGGCTTTCAAAAGCGGTCTCTCATGAAGATGATTCTGTAGTATTAAGAAACTCCTGATAATTTTGGAACAAGAAAAACAGATATTCAAGCTTCAACAGTGTAAACTCTGAAACTGAAAAGAATTTTCCATGGAGCCAGGGAGTCACATAGAGACACTGAAGTCACCTACAGAGCCTGAAAGGGCTTCCATGGTTCCCAAGCTCATCTGAGAGGTACCTGAGCACTCCTGAGCAAGCGAAGGACACCAGCCTGTGGTGCATGGGTTTTGCCCAGCTCCTGGTGGCCGAAGGGGTGGGATGCCTCCCACACGTTTGTTTAGAGCACAACTGGACTCTCTGGTAATTTCCCAGAGTCCAGGCTCGTATCATCCTCCTCTTCACATGACAGAGACAATTTTAGAGCTGAACTATATAAGTAATTAATTTAATCCTTGAGCTTTGCATGTATTGTATTAAGAGGATAATATTCCTTACAGGGAAAAAAAAAAAAAAAAAAAAAAAGAGAGAGTAAGGAGAGAAGCTTCCAGCAGTTCTGTCTTGGGGGAAGAAAATGGGGCTGTTGGGCACAAAGGAGGGTTCCCAACTAAGATGC
Source organism: Eudromia elegans (assembly GCA_003342815.1). Lineage (NCBI taxonomy): Eukaryota > Metazoa > Chordata > Aves > Tinamiformes > Tinamidae > Eudromia > Eudromia elegans. The sequence continues at coordinate 5,559,433 of PTEX01000026.1, forward strand.
CCAGGAAGGGAGGACACTGAGCCAATCTCAGACCCTTTCCAACCTCCTTCTAGTCTAAGAACAAACATGTATTTAAATAGACTAGATCCTTAAGGGGACACAGGTGAAAGAGTACAACACTCAGCAGATTGTAAGGAAAAACATGGAGTGCCAAGTTCAAGGTCTACCTTGCCACTGTGAAAGCAAATGCTTGCTCAATTTCTGCTATTTTGTGATTTATTCTTTGAAAATATTGAAACATTTGCTGGTTTTTGTTTTATTTGTGTTTCTTTAGAAAGTGCAAACTGTAGAAAGTGCAAAATTTAGAAAGGTAACCTTATGTCAAATGTGGAGCAGTAAAGCAAACGATGGAGTCAAATTCAAATGCATTCAAGTGAAATCAAATACAAATACATTTCAAAACACAAAGTACTTTAAAACGTAAATTACAAAACCAAACCCACATGCAAAAAAAAAAAGTCTCATTTTCTTTGCTTAGCTGCAGGAAATGTATCTGTAAACTTTGTAAAACTCACTAGTTAGAAAAAGATATTTAGAAGACTGCCTGAACTAAGCAGTTGACCTAGAAATGATTTTCAGAATCAAACCCCAGCTGAGCTACTGTGTTTACAACCACGATTAAAATTGTCTCATTTTCTAAAAGCAAACATAGCCACAGAGTATAAATTCGTCTCAAGTGGGTAGAAGTCCAAACACAAACTGAAGAAAGCCTCTCTTATCCAGCCAGTTCTCATATCTTATAATAAGCACTATCACACAGTGGAGTAATTAAGAGTTGATCTTATACAGGAGATTGGGATTTTCTCATGGCTCAGGTATAAGGCATCCATAATGCAATGCTGCAGGAGAAATCCTAGAATAGGAAGATTACTGATGGCCTTTATCTCAGACTACAGCAGGCTTTGTTTGCTAACACCATTGACTTATGAGGTCAGTTTTAAATCTTAGAACTTGTTCACCTTGTACAAAATGATTTCTATTTATGCACAAAAAATATTTATTATGAACAAGATATACTGCTTGCAGTTCACTATATTTATATTAGACTGCAAATCATAGTATGTTTCATCCTAATACACACACAAAATACAAAACTCTTAAGATGAAACACAAGGCAGAAAGCGCGGCAGAGAGAAAAAAGCATTTTAAGTATATCTCTAAAAACTACCTACTTTAAAAAAGGTTGTCGTTAAAATTAAGTGCTAGTTTGTTCTCAGGGCTTATCATGGAAAAAAATCTAGTCCTAAAACAGAAACATCGTTAGGAAAGCAACATCCAAAAGTACAAGACACAGAAAGTTGCTGCTTAATCATAAGAAGATCACACAGAGCACTTTTAAGCATTCTGATGCTTAAAACCTGATATTAGTTTTTGACCTTAATGTCAATTTCAGTCAAAATTTCCATGAAACCCACTACTGCAGAAGAGTAACAGCATCACTACTTATCATTTCATACTTATTATTGTTCCCTGAAAATCCTGAAACCCTGAAAACTTGCTTTGCAATCTGACAAAAATATGACTGCCTCTCCAGTTTAAAGAAGTGGAATGGCCATTAACTTCTGTATTAATTAGTTTTCTTTTGAAAACTCCTAAGAAGTGAGAAGCTAGAATCTACCATTACTATCATTTGCACAGAGCATTTGGTTTACTAAACAAGGAGAGTGCGGAAACAGTTTTTGGTTGGGGTTTCTCTTTTAGAGTCACATATGACACAAAATTTTAACCAGCAGTATTATTTATATCTGTTTTTTGAAAGACTCATGGTTACAGGTATCTGGAAGAACACATGGCTCAACTAAAGCTATGTTTAAAAATGTATAGTTTGAAAATCACCAAAGTTCTTTGTAACATTTTCTCTACAAAAGGTTAAATACTCACTTTCAGAGCACATGCAGTAGTTTAGAAAACCGGACAATCTGCAAAGCAGATCAGGACAATATTAAGGTTAAGATTATGTCAATACTATTGCTCGCTACACCTTTTTGAGGAGCTTCCATCACTCATTCTAAATATTCCTAAACTGAAGATTATAGAACAAAATCTACAGCAAAGCCTTTTTCAAAACTTTCCACAAAAATGAAATAAAAACACCAAATCAATGATTAGTCATGTATTATAAATGCAGTTATCTGGCTGTATCTACGAAATACCTATTTGGATACATTTTGCTTTTTCTCATTTATATATTTGATGGTGTATCACAGGACAAAGATTTATGTATCTACATTTTACACAATTTTGTTTCATCAGTCTTTGGCTATCTGATCACTTTCTGTTCATCCTCAGTCATCGTACTCTGTCTTAACGTAATGTAGCTAAGCAGTAAATTTCACTGAAAATATCAGTTACATGAACAGCAATTTCCACAAAACCCAATAGTGTTTCTTTGTCTATAATATTTACATTTTAATCTAAAATTGACTATTTAATTCATTACCTTATTTTTGATGAACAAATATTTTTAAAGAATTTTAAGGCTATGTCTTTTTATTTGTAATGATTATTGATCCAACAATGCTCTTTCCATCATGTCACTTTAAATTGGCCAATGAATCTGCTTAGAGGAAAGCAACTTGCTATATACAAAGATATTATACTGCCTAATCACTTTAAATTGATGGTAATTTTTTATTTCCCTTAAAATAAACATCTTTTTTTGTACTTCCACTGCTCAGATCTCTCCTCTAAATTAAAATTAATATTAATCATTTTAAAAAATCAGAACTGTCAGTGCTCTTTTTATATGTAAAATACAGTAGTCACCACTCAAAATTAAATTCTTACTGCTAATATAATCCTAGAGATATCCTATCTAGATATGACAGTAACCTTCTCAAACTCCAGCAACTAGAAAATGTGATGCTTCTGATATAACTACATAAACATCACAGGCAGTTTTAAGCTGCAGTACAGAGAACGAAACGACTAAGACTTCATTAAACCAGAGTTGTGTGATGACAGAAAGTAATAAGTAAACAAACAAATCAGACTTAAGTAAAATATAGTTATAAATATCTGAAACAGGGTATAAATGCTGTCCCACAATAGTGATTTGGATAATAAAATTAATAAAGTATATTAACAAAAATAATACATTACATTAATTAGCTACATTAATGGGTAATCTTACTAAAGTAAATATTTTTTTTTTAAATTTTCCTTTCTCTGTCTTTCAGTACATATTTTTGCCACGTAAGACTAAAGTATGTCTCACTTCCTACATTTTAATACATGTTTATGCAACTGCCATTTTCTTACTTAACTCTGATTTGTCTCCTAATTGGATATATCATAGAGCTCTGAAATAGTAGTATTTTCTTCTTGCAGAAGCAGTGCAAATGACAGCAGGAGTGTGTGAACGCACCAGAGGAAATGGCAGAGGAAATTTCTAAAGAACTATACATTACATGCCGTAAGTCAAAGTAAATGGAACAGACATATATCCAGTGAAGAATATGAACAGCAGCATCAAATAAGCAGGTGCTGGGTGTAGCAGTGACCGCGCCAAACTCAGCAGTTAGGTTCACAGTACAGAAGGAACAACAGTGTGACAGAACTTGGCCTGTGATTATGTATAAAGCATAGGGAAAACATGCAGAATCAACACTGACCTAGGAAAAACAAAATAGGGGACTAGGAGAAACCAGAACATGTCATGAGGACTCAACGGAGAGCACTCCTTTTCCTCCACAGGACTACAAGTGATCCTAACCAAACTGCCCGTACACCACATGTCAAGGCTTGCAAGTCTGACAGAATCAGCATAACAGAATGAGAGAAACCTATAACTTACTGCATTGGAGTAAAGTCAGCTTTGATATAAGTGTTTTCTTTAATCACTTTCTCTTTCTATAAGACTTGCATCGAGGTTTTTATATGGTTAGAAAGCACATGAAATACAATTGCTTAATAGCATCTGCTTTGACTACAGCACTGCTCTCAGCACTGGAAATGATTATCTGAGAGCTGCACATCCCAAAAATAAGCCATTTGACATTTGGTACATTCATTTTATTCTTGTGTTTTCAGTTTGACAGGATTCTATTTTGAATAACATGACAGCAAATCTATTTAGGTTCATCTCAAAGATCCAGTAAGTGATGTTTCAACTCAAATTTACAACATAGTATCACAATTAAAGTAAAGTAAAAGGAAGCTTCTGGACTTCAGATATATCAGGTACAAAAAAAAAAAAGTAGACAAAGCAAAAGTTAAAAGACTTCAGTTCCAAATTTAGTGTCTCAAGCTTCAAAATACCACAGGGGAGAAGTATCTCAAAAGGTATAATTAGTCACAGTAAGTTGTGCACAGGGGATGCACACAGAGTGTTCTTGGCTGTCTCCTATGAGATCCAACACACTCTGTAACTAGGTCCAAAGGGAGTAGTATCCTATTTCTGGTAGGAAAAGTTCTTAGCACTGTCATACTAGAAAGCATTTTAAAGACAAAGAAGCACTTCAGGACCATCCAGGATTATGAAAAGTTCCACGAGGTAACAAAATTACTCATCAGAGCCTAAAACAACAAGACCTCTTTGAAGATGCAAGAAATTCAGGCGACAGAGTAAAGTTTCATCACACTGTATATACTCGATAGAAGGATCTGGGTAAGAATCCAGAATATTTCTGAATGAAGGAAGAGAAAGCCTCATCCATAAAAAGTTTGAATTTTCATGACTTTGGCTGCAAGTTTTTATAGATCTATATAAAATGATGACTCTTACCAGCAAAGCATGCATGGCGTAAGTTCTTGTCAACAGCATCCCTGTTGTATAGAAACACTCCTCAAGATCTACCTGAAACTACACAACTGCATGTTTTCAAGCACAGCTGGAAGCAACAGGACAAGGATGCATGGCAGGAGACAGAATGAAGCTGAAGGTCACCGCGAGTTGGAAGGGAAGGAAGAGCTCAACAGGCAGGACAGTACACATGAGAGAGGTATGAAAGCAAGGTGGAAAAACAGGATTTGGATAAGGGCAGAGGGAAGGTGAAGAACTCCAGGGGAAAGAGCATGCAGGGAAATAGGAAGAAAAGTGGCAGAGTGGTTGTTAGCTATTGGAGTACTGTCTCTAGAGCCCCTGGAAATTCATTTTCAGGATCTCGCAAAAGGGAGCACTTTAGTCTGTTATTTCAGTCAACTGTCTTGAAAGCATTAAAAGAATATACTAAAGCTTTGTTAATACAGATCACAGGCATCTCATATTGGGGACCTTAAATTAGCAAACGATTTCAGCACTGTTACCTGTTGAACTCAAATTTCCCACCAGGAAAATGTAGTTAATAATATCAACTAATTCACATGAGTATAGTATGGTGATGTTCAATGAATGCTTATGATATTTACAGATGCAATGATTAAACCACTATCAGAACATCAAGAAGGACTTCTGGGTTTGAATTTTTGGTGGCAGGTTTCAGTGAGGGGCAACTTGACTTGCAAATTAAATGAGAGAAACTGAATAAAGGGATTTAGGTAGTGCAGGAAGGTCCTGTGGAAAAAAAAGTATGTATTTATACATTTCAAGATTATATCATAACATTCTGGTATAACAGTGCTGAATTAGAATTTAACTGACACCCTGGCTTTGACAGATTTATTTTGCTGTGTTTTGTTATTTTCTGTGTTCTTTTAAACACAGTTTCTTGGTCAGTATCACAATGACCTAATGATCTACATCAATCTCACTAAGTTGTAACAGTTCAATTTTAGTCTCCTCATTATTAAGCCATTTATGTAATAAAGTATGGAGCATTTTCTCGTCAATATGCAGACAAGTCAACATACATGGATTGTTTCAAAATCCAAGGCTGACATCTTACAAGCACCTGTCTGTGAAACACTACTTGATTTGTTTTTATCAGTACGTTATGTTTCTCTTGACAAGTCCTACATATAGAAACAGTTGGGATAAGAATGCAAATTACTGAGCTAATCCCACAGGAAAGCTCAATGAAAATGTAAGACATCACCAGTGTGTTACAACTGCTGAACTGAGTTGCATGAGCTGAAGGAGGGTTTTAACAAATAATATTGATCTTTTATGTAAATAACTTTTGTGTTGATTCCATGTTGATTACAGGTAAAGCTTTAGCTCATTGAAAAGGATCTACTGACTTTATAATATGTCATTCACAATATGAAAATGTTCAGAATAGTATTTTACTCCATTAATTGATTTCAATTTCTTGTTATTATAGTATATTGCAAAAATAATTTTATCACTCTTCTAAGTGCAGTTTGCCAAACCGGAAGGTTTTACACGTATGGAATACTCCAAGGACCCTGCACCCAGTGCCTGCAGACAGGAGGCTCACCGTGCTCACCGGCCAGGTGATGAGCGCATGCGCAGCACATCTAACACCCTCAGGGCGTACGAGACTTCCACAGCTCTGCTCTGCAGCTCTTGAACACCTATTCTGTCACCTCCTGAAAGCTTTTAATTCTACTTAAATAAAATACTTGTCTGGAAACCCACGATACAGGAGAGACCACACCAAAGTAAGGAAATCTACTCTCTGGAAATCTTTAGTGCTGTAGCATCACTAAACTTTTGATTGCTGAATCATGTGTAAGAAAGTGTTTAAGCCCACAAACAATCTGCATTGAAAAGAGAGAGAGGATCAATGACAGAATAAAAAATCAAAGACATTTTTCTTAGCTGTATTTCTTTGACATTTTAAAATATATGTGGCATACCAAATCTGTTTCCAGTCTCTCCCGAGATTACTAAGTAATACTCTTAGTAATCTGTGACAAAAAGAAAAGTGAACTCTCATCACAAATCTCTGAAGTTAGGACATCTCAGGCTCTAGGGGGCTACTCAATCTTTATTCTAACTTTATTCTATTAATAACCTAAAATAATTAGAATAATCTTTATTCTAATAGTAAATTTTTTACTATTTATTTTTTAATGGCAGGACTACTGAAGGACTGAGGACTACTCACGAATTTAACTACCCAGTACAATGAGGCTAAGCCCTGTGCCAAGCCTTCTTTTCATGAGAATACAAATTCAGGAAATTTTACTAGATGAAGTTGACTATTTTATGTCATATATAATAAACAAATAAACAATGAAAATCATGTATTCCAGGAATCATAGAGGACTCCCTTTCCTATGCTTTTTCCTCTCCCACCCAAAAAGATTTAGATCCCCTTATGTTTTAAAAGTTAAATTTGCAGGTTTTACACACCTTATTCAGGTGCCTGGATTAACAATTTCATCACTTAAATACTCTAAACTGCTCTCCAGAGGTTCCTCTGCCTCTGTAGGGAACTCAGCATATTAATTCAGGCGCTCCAGTTACATGTATAGAACTAGGAAAGCATAACTAATTAATGCATTTGCTGCATTAATACCGCTTTTAAGGAGAGATTTAACATCTTTGTTTCCATATAAAATTTTTCATTGCATTTAAATACTTTCAGCAAGTGGAATTTGTTAAAACTGAAGAATATAGTGATATAAATTTGATTTGTAAATATATTTATATATAAATTTATACTTCCGATTATGGAAGTACATAATTTATTCAAGACCAATCTTAAAAATTATTTACATAAATGTGCAGACTTGTGTATTGAAATTTTTAGAATAATAAGAAGTCTAACTCAAAAAAGCTCTGCACTGTCTTTGTCCCAAAGAAGACCTCACCATCCCGTCAATGATTATCCTTCTCCCACACTACAAGAGTCTGCATTTTTTTTGGACACCAAAGCCAATAGTTATTTGAAAGATGTTTCTGTATTACCATATCAGAGCTTCATAGGAAGTAAACAGTGGCTTCCCTAAGGCATCTGAGGGAGACACACTGATAGTGTTAAAAATACTACCAAGAAATTTCTAACAATCACAGGCAGGATGGTTTCTCCCATCCAACATGCCCTCTGGCATCTTTTCCTTCAGCACTCTTTTTTCCATTAGTAACAACAGGAACTCTTTAAATATGCATATTGAAATTACTCCTGATACATTTTTTTACACAAATTATTTCCACAAAAAGATCATGCAAGCAAGTATAGCACCAATATGAAGAGTAACTTAATGCAACAGAAAGCAAAGCATTTTCAAATAACTCTAAAGATCTCTGATTTTAAAGTTTATTGCCCAGTCCTTTGAGCAATACAATATATTTAACATTGCTAAATAGGGTATATTCTGTATGGCAGTCTGCTCTTTCTGATTGTAAACATCTCTACTGCAAAATGACAGAAAGACTACTATTCAAGTGGTCAGATGCTGCTAGTCAAAGCCCAGTAATTTATTTTACATAAGAGTTGCCAAATAGGAGGCTGAAAGATTGACAAGAATTTTGGTTACAAATAAAGGTAAAAAATAATCTTACCTAGGGCCTTGGAAGCCATACACAAAACAGTGTTTTCAGTTTAACTAGGTTAAAAGATAACCCTTACCACAGAACATCTTCTAAAGTATTTGTCAACTACTACTTCACATTTTTATCTTTCACTATTCTGATAGCAGCTTAATGAAATTCAAAAATGGGTCTAATCCTTCTCTTCCACACGATCCCACAATAGGCTGCATCTAATCCTTTTGAATGAATTTGGTTGACATCTTAATTTTCCCCTCCTCGCTAATACTTTGATTCACTTTTAATAAACATTAGCCTTCTAGAAGCCGAGAAGAACTTGGTCTTTCCAGAAAGAAAAGTTCACTTGTAAAGCTGTACTTTACATTTGCTTCCTTATTATTGCTTAAACTTTTTGTACATGTTGAGTATCTTTCTTCCTGTAAGGATTGTAAAATTGCCTGTAAAATACATGCATGTTATTTTCATGTGAAGTATTAGAAATAGAACCTAGAAAAGGTATCTTTCCTCTTCTCTTTTCTCCTAATCACTTTTTAAAAATTTGTTTACCATCTAGTACTTTTTCCTACCTCCTTTCTTGGGTTCCTATAACACAATTTTCCCAAGCAACATTTTCATTACCAGCCGCACTACTCATCAACAAAGCAACCTCAATATTTAGAATCTTCCCGCAAAAAATATTACTCTCCAAAAATGTGTACCAAGAAAACTCAGCAGACTTTACTCCTGTTTTCTACCAGAACATATTTCTCAATTATTGCTGGAAAATGACAGATCTTAAACTTGTCCAGTGCAAATTCGGACAAGAGCAAGCTGGACTTAAGCTTTACTAGCTGTTAAGTCATGCTGTGAAAATTTCTTTCCCCCAAAGCTTTACTATACCAATACACCCGTACTAATCACAGCCAACATACTCATTTCTCAGTACACAGGCCAGAATTAAAACACCAAGCCCTCAAAATGTAAATATGTCTCACCCCACCTTCCTTCTACAAGCATACATGCTTTCCAACACTCCAGCTTTAATACAGTATCAATACAGGAATAATGCAGTATTTCCAACACCTTTTTTAAGTTAGTTACGATGAAGAAACCTCTGCAGTTTAAATATTTCTCTAACTAAATTTATAGAACTGATTTTTGTCTTTAAGAATCCTAAACAAAACAGCTAATTATTTGCATTGACATAAACATTAAGTTTTAGCAACAATCAAGATGGCTATTTTAGAAAATTTCAAAAGCAAGTTTTGAAAGCTGCTTGATGAAAAACAATGATTTGAAGAGATTTCCCTGACAAGCTCAAACCGGACTTTTGAGTGAAAGACAAAATAGACTATGAGTAAAGAAGGTAAAATAGGAAGAGTGTGCAAGAATAAAAGTGTTCTCTTAATGTTCCCTGAGACATAACAGTTTCCTCACTATCAAAATGCAGTCATGGAAAAAACGAAAGAGCAAGACTGTTGAATGTGACAATGTAATGAAGCTCAACAAGTTCGTAGTCTGTGCAGTGCCAAAAAAAAAAAAAAAAAAAGCGGGGGATGGAGGGGAGAGGAAGGAGAAGCAGCAGACATTCCAATTAAAGACAGTATTGCTGCTATTTAAACAGGTCGTGCAAATTTTATTAATCATCTATTGAAGATTCAAGCTTCGCGTAAATAAACTTTTATGCCAAAAGGAGTAAAACCACATAGGAATCAAAGCCTCCTTTTCTATCACACACTTACGCCTTATTATAGAATGGCTTTTTCCGATATAACTTCCCCTTCCTGTCATTTCCCCTTCTTTCTGTCTTCAGCATACTTCCCAGATTTTTCAGACTCTCTTACCCCTTACCTTCAGTTCTAGTGTTTTCTAGCTCTTGTTCTGAATTTTTTTCCTTTTCATTTCTTCCTACTGCCAAAGAAAAGTTGCAAGGAAGACTCTGCACCATGGCCTGCAAATGTGGCTGTGGGCACAGCAGTGGACGCCAATCTGAACATTGTCTTTTCATTCCGAACTATGTCCCATTCCTAGAACATCATAAGATGATCATGGGACTGCTCCCAAACTCTGTACAGACTATATGACTGTCACTTGTCATTGAGTATGGTCACTATATCACTGGACTATAAGCCACTGGCTCCTTTCTCCATGCTCTCATCTTCCACGGAGCATGAATTTTTATAGTCCCACACAGCAACACTTTGCTTAAACCACAGCAGCTCACAGTTTTAAGTCCAGACAACCTTAGTGTAACCCACAATAATGCTGTCACTGGCCCCAGTATTTACAAAAAGGACAATCTTACTTCCAGCATCATACAGCCAACATTTGAGCCCACTCAAAGCAAAACTGAGAATCATATGTGATAATCAAGCAGGACAAGTCCACTTCACTCACATTGTCAATGAAGGCTGGTAGATCTGTCCAAGAAACACATACACACACACACACACACACACACACACGGTAAGCTTTAACTAAACAATTCAATGCCTATTCCAAAGTAATATTTGTTTTTATTAAGTATTTCTACTTAAGGCATTCAGTTGATTCACACCACTCTTCCTACCTCCTTTTCCTTTTATATGTGCTCTCACTCTCTAGCTATATGAGTGTATTTTCAACTGAAACAATATAGTTTTCATATTTTAAAAACTAAATAGATATTGCATGCTTTCTTCATTATATTATGCAACAGCTAAAAACTCTCTCTAATCTACATTCCATAGCATTATGCATTATATCAGAGTTTAAAGAGCTCTCTGAGAGCTGAGTAAGATTTGGTACCAATTTCTAGTTTCACTGACATATGAAATTACAAAACACATTTTCTCTTTTGAAATCATTCTCAAGCAGAGTATCTAACCATGGTAGTCTATTTCATAGGTAAAAATTCTAAAACAAATAATGTAATGGCTATAAACTCTTAAATTGTACAGAAAAATGAGCAAGTTCTGGCATGATATTTCATAGCATAAGGACAGAAGTGTAATTCAATTCCAAGTAGGAAAAAAAAATCTATAGGTTGCCACCAAGACATATATACTACCTTTATGCATATATGCATGCATTACCTTATAATAAAATTTACAAAATACGCACCCATAATACCTGCATATTTTTGTTACCTGAATCATCACAAAAAGGAAAAAAATCAAGAAAGAGTAAACACCATCAGTCATAAATGAGACCAAGCGTGCTTATAAACAATAGCCGGTTTTATTGTCCTACTGGGGAAGAGAAAAGGAACCTGATTCATATAGACTTCACAAGAATATTCCCCAATGAAATACATGCCTATTCAAAATTGGTAATCAACTGATGCCTCTGTTTGCTATCAATTTCAACAAGATTCTGTTTCTATTTAAAAAATAAAAATTAAGTATCTTTTTAAGATTCCATTTCAATGCAATTACAATGAAGCATGGTTCATTTTTACTTTGAGATAATGCATTTCGTAACATTTACTTATTACCTACCTCTTCCTAATTTAGGGATTTTTTCACACCTGTTACTATAAAAATTGCCAGATGCAATAGCACAGCAAGTACCAATTTCTAAATCAATTAATATGCTGATCATAATACCAATTTCCAAACCTATCCCCATTTAGAATGCTATTATAGTAATTACATTTAACAAAATAAAAGTAACAGTCATCTATTATCTAGCTTTATATTATGGTTTTGTAATTATTACATGGTAATTTTAGAACATAAAACAAGTATGCATTCTTCAAGATTTTAGTTTTTCTTTTTAAATCAATCTTTTACTTTTCCTATCATTAGTTTTTAGAAAAACTTCTCCTTTATAGAATAGCAACAAAGTTTTTGATGAAAATCATTATTTAAGTGAATCCAAAACAAGACAAAGGCAAATCAACAACATTATCTGCAGCTTGCGACAACCATGGCAGTAACAGCAAGTTTCCCTAACCATTTCTGGGCGATTGCCAAGATTTTATTTTGCCATGTGGGGAAAAACTTTACAACTGTTTGGCATTTAGTTTCACTTGAAGCATGACATATGTTAAAGGTCTCTCAGTATTTTGAGTGTCTGTTTTTGTTGTTTACCACCTCTTACTTCCAGCAAGACTGCAATTAAATTATACCCTTTCCAGCTAGTGAACTCCTATGTCAACATTTTTTTACTAGTTTGTTTAGAACTAATGAAAACAATAAAAAGCACATAGTAATAATAACAATCTGAGTCTCCTCTTCCAAACCCGCCTGGATGCCACCCTGTGCCCCGTGCTCTAGGGGTCCCTGCTGGAGCAGGGGGTTGGACTAGATGATCTCTAGAGGTCCCTTCCAACCTCAACCATTCTGTGAGTCTGTAAATGTGAAGCTTTGTTCATATTTTTTTTCTAAGAAGTATTTGAGTTAGCTACTAACAAATTCATTAGTAGGCCTCATTTCTGCTAGTATGTAACTGCTATAATAGAATAAAAGGCCCATTTTCTCCTTAATACCTGCTTTACTATGCAAGAGTAAAGAATATCCAAAACACCAAGGAATAGAGTGGAGTTGAGATTGTTTACATTAACACAGTAAACAAGCAAAAAAGCTTAAAAAAAAAAAAAAAAGAAAAAAGAAAGAAGAGAGAAAAAACACACACTTAAAAGACATCTGACTATAGCCTCAGAGAATACACATCGAATAACATTTCCTTAACATGGTCTAATAGATTCAGGCAGAGAGGAGAATTTGAATTGGAAATTAATTCTTTATCAGCTGTCACAAAACATGGACATCATTAAAACTAGAAAATATAGCAAACATGACACAACCTAATCCTTTTTATATACCTAAATCTGAAATAATACCAAACAGGCAGTCAAACACACACTTAAAATTTGTCAAGGTAAAAGGTCAAACAGAATGTATTTGAAATAGCTGTCACAGAATATAAAACATGGGAAAACATAAGTTCAGACACAGTTTTATCCCAGCAATTTCCACCATTTATGGTACCAAGGACAGACAGGAAAAAAGTTCAAAATATACTAAACAATGATATTTTAATAAGATACAGTATATTACACATACTATTTTTATATATGTATATATATAAAAACAAATTTAAAAAGAAATCAAAAGCCAAGAGAAGAAATAATTCTCATGCAAGTCCCAACTCTCAAAATTGGCAGGCCAGTCAGATCTGGATAGAAGGCACAAATCCTGGTAAAAATATCCATATGAAAGTACTGCCTTTTCATGGCTTAGGCTATCCTACACGCAAAATCCATTTACCTTAACTTTGCACAGCAGCCCTGATCTCATGTGAGTTACAAGATTTCATTTAATTTTAACGGGCAACCTGGATTATTAATATCACTGTACCACAGTACTACAGACTGACATGAAACTGTTAATGGGCTGGTGCATTCCTATCATAAACCAGTATTAATGCCCATTTCTGGAGTTCTGTGCAATGCAGATATATAGCTCTGGATCAGCCTTTCACTCTTATCAAGTAAATGTCAGAAATCCTCATACCACATTAAACCTGAGATCAGCAACAAGGATAACAGAACCCAGCAGATGCCCAAGAGCACAGCATGCAGAAAACGCAGCCTTGGGCACAGGTTCGCCCGCAGCAGAGTCACATCAGAGAAAGGATTTTTAAGGCTCAAACAACCCCCGTCCTCTCTGGAATCAGCAGTGAACGATGCCTCCCTGACCCTGGTTTGAACAGACCTCTTTTCTCAGACTTCCCCTCAGTGCACAGAGCCCTTGTCGTCTCCAGCATCACAGCAGCAGGGATTTCAAGTAGAATCAGGACAAACAAAGGTCATTCAGGCCTGCCATACGGTATGTCTCGTGTCACATACACCTTCAGCACAGTACTGAAACAGCACTGACATGAATTACTTTCCTTTTCTAGGTGTATGAAAATGCCATGCTTGTAAAGACGTGAGGAAGCAAAACTGAGCAATAAGTGAGAAGAAAATGTCAATTTCCTTTGGGATTGTTTCTCTCCCCCACCTTCTTTAAGAAGAGAAAGGGAAATAAAACCTAGGAAAAGAACTAGCCTTTAGCCAGGGATATTCAATATCTCACCACATCTCAAATTGTGGCCTTTATACCCGAATAGGTGAAGGCAAAGAGAAGTGGATTTTCCATTTTTTGGCTATGCACAAGGCACAACCCATCAAGGATTAGGTTCAAAATATGGGCAGTTGGTAAGTGGCAAGGTTAAGTCATAACCTAAGTCATGTTCCTCTTGTCGTCTTCCGCCTTGTACAATCAGGACAATAAAATGGATTCAGCAGCTCTGGGATCAGACAGACAAGGTTGGCAAGGCCACGTTTACTTGTCCTCATTACACTTTTCCAAAAATTATTTTGAGATAATTGACAAAGAATTAGGCTATTGGAGGGGCAGGAGGAAGGAAAATCCCTGCAATTTTCTATACTACAAAAATCAAAACAACAATCTCTGTCATCTACATACAGTAGACATACAGTTTTTTAAACATTTAACTATAATAGTAGCAGCAATATTTACTATATATCCATGGCACCATCCAAGTTCCAGAAATTACTATGATGCACATATTTTTAATTCTAGTTGACAGAAAAAGGACACTTGTGGCTGTACGTATCCTTTTCCTTGCATTAAAACTGCAGAAATACAAGTTTAATTACATCAGCATTTCAATAGAGCTTGATAATATAGATAATTTTTTAAAAATAACTTTTTAATAATCAAAATGAGACTATGTAGATAGAAATGTCCAAAATAAAACATTATGGGAGCCCCAGATCAAGATATATTTCTGAAAACATTCTTGTCAAACATCATTACTTCGGTTTGAAAGCTGGTTCTACAAAGCAATGAAAATGAGAAGCTACAGATGCATCTGTTCACCAGTAGTTTACAAACTTTCAAAAAAGCATAACCTCCAAAACTCTAGAATCTACACAGGAAATGTCCAGTGAAAGATATTTAAGTACATCTCCATCAAACTCTGCTTTGTTCTAGGACATGGCACAATGCCAACTAAACAGGCTCGGATAGGATGATCAAAAAACTGTTATGTAGTTAGCACCTTTTAAGCTGCTACTACTCTGCCAAGAAACAGTAAATGATCACATGCATATGCCCAGCTAGAGCACTAAAGCTGAGAGCTTGTTTTACTATGAGAACTTATTTTTCCACACATAAACCTGTTAAAATTGATAATAAAATTACCAGCTGGACTGAGACACCCACAAGACCAAGACTATTCTGACTACAGTAAACTGGTTTAAAAAAGAGTAAACAACCTCTAGAATAAAGGAAAAGCAGACACTCTAATGCTAGAGAAGATGTTTTAAATTATTTACCTACTGTACACACTTGCCAGTTACATTTGTAAAAACACACTGTGTTAATTTTAAACATTTAACAATGCTCTATTTAATTAATGGATGTATAAGCAGCATATATATACCTGAAAATGTGAAGTGATTTTCTAAATAAAAAATGGAAAACCATAATAATAATTACTTGGCACTTTAGTTCCTCACTCTAAGACTTTAAACTCTTTAGAAAGGTGAATTTGACCTCAAAATTGAAATTGACTTCATTTTGCAATGCGTAAAACTGATTGAAAAATTGATTTACTTAAATCATATAACCAGGGACAGATCTCAGACCAGAACACAGAATTCATAAGCACAACAATCTGTGCAAAAATTTTAATATTAGAGCTACATTGCACTAAACACATTTTTTTTCATGACCTATTCTGCCGTTCATGTTTGCATTCAGTACTAAAAGGAGTTCTACTGTTGCTGGCACACCTGTATATTTCAAATACTGGCTGGTCAATGTTCAAAACAATTCTACAGAAAGAGGAAGACCATCATGATCAACTAAAGCATGCAGGAAGACTGCATTTTCAGCTAAAATAAAGATATGGATGCAGCTGCTTAAGGTCATTCAGCAAGTCAAGGGCAAAGCTGAAGCTAGACCTCGAAATCTTTTAATCCTAGCCTCATGTTTTAACAGTGGTAAATGCTGCCTGTCCCAGGCTGTTAGCAGGAATTGTACGTACACACTGACAGCAAAATAGACTCTTTGAATGTGTGATGCCCAAAGGAGAAGATGAAAAACAAGAAACCATATGTCTGAAGTCTTTCTGAATATGTCTCAAGAGCATCAGAGATAGGAAGGCATATTAAAAAAAAAAATTACTGCAACATGAATACCCATTTTAGGATTCCTGATATGTCCTGAAAAAACTAAGCGAAAATTTAAATGGCAACACAGAAATCAAATTATTATTATTATTAACATGATGTACCTGAGATGATATGACATATAGATAAGGACACACACATACTTTCCAAGGGCCCGTAAAGACTCATTTTACTACCACAGCTGTAAAAACAAAACTCATTTTGCCATAACACATAAAATTGCACCGTAATGGAGGCTTGAATCCACTGCTTCTGATTTATCACACCATAGCTACTCATTATATTTAACTTAAACACAGGTACTTAAGAGCTTGCAGCATAACTCATTCAAAATGGATTTAATTCCACAGTAACACCAAATCAGATGTAGAAAGACACAACAGCCTTTCAAATTTTGCATAAGTCTGCCCAAAAAAACAGGTGACTAGCAGATTAGTTGACTGCTGCATCAACTAACTGTAATTTACATATCCGACAAAATAAAAAACAGAGGAAAAAACACTAATATGCTTTGCCTGGGCACTATCACACTACTTGTGAGTTGAGAGCCCAACTCTCGGTGGGTACACGTACTAGAAAGTTTACATTGCCTTATGAAAGTTCATAAGGAACAGTAACACCACAGCTCACCGCTTTTTCATCATCAGTTCACATATTTTCTTAGTATTTACAAGTAGGTGCTCTTTTAGTTAAAGCTGGAAATAAAAAGATCAACAAATAAGCCTTTTCAAGCAAATGTATGAAGTTATATTGCCCTCTGCTGATGAATAGCTTAAATGAGACATAAAACAAGCGCTTGTGCTCTGATACATTTCTTCTGAAAATACTTTTAAAACAATGTGTTGTGTGTTGCTGAAATTCAAATACTTATTTTACTGTAATTCCAACAGACCCCAAATGTCACTTCTGATTTTCAATCAATCATCAGCAAATAGTACAACATAAAGGAGATCCAATGAAAGAATATGCAATTCTAGGTTTTTCTGCTCCATGAGTTGGAAAATGCGCTTAGCTAATTTCATTCCAGTCTAAGCTAATTTTGTCTTCACGATCTCACTTGAAATTATTTACTGAATAAAAATGTTTGTCCAATCAAGTTGCGTGCTATTAACACTGTTTTTCCATCAAATTAAAATGAAATTATTTTATAGTTAGCAATAAGCACAATAATCCACTAAGCACTGCTGTTAAAAGCAGGGGTTTTTTTAGAGAAATTCTATATGAAAGGCTAGGAACCTTATATTCAGTCTATAGAGACCACATTATGATGAAAATCTACTAACATAAATTGCAAATTAAACACTATCTTATCATATAGCCTCAAGGTTTCATCTTGGTTAAACACCAGATTTACATTTATAAATATTTTAATTGTTACTTAGAAGGATTTCTCCCAGTCTTTGTATTTTATTTTTTTTCTAACAGTTATTTCTTATTATTTAGATAATACTAATGTGTTACTAGTATAAATTCAAACCATGTGTGCTACCTAATTCCACACATAGTATTGGGAGAGCTTTTAGCTTTTAGCCTTGTCTGTACCTTATTGGAGAAAGTTATCTTCAATAGAATTAGTTTGCATGAACAAGAACATGGCAGATACAGTCAAACATGCTTTGAGGCACCTCAGAAGATCAAATGACTGCCTAAATTCCCCTTACACATTTAATTTCTTTGGCCTTGGTATGCCAAAGTACAATTACTTTCCTTCAAAGGCTTTATGACGGGCTCATGAGATTGGACTAGGCAGTTTCTTCTCTTTTTACACCTCTAAACTCTAATCTGTATAGGCCTCTGTGATTTCCTTGTACTCTTACTAAATATAACCTTGGAAGAAGACACAGTATGTCACCCCAGCATGTAAAGAAATAAAACCATTACATTGCATTTTCTCAATAGGATCCTTCCATAATGCTTTTTTAATTCAAGAGTTCAGGGCAAGACAATTTGAAAAAAAAGGAAACATTTTCTGTAAGGTAAGCTAAATAATACTGACTTTTTTCTCATTTTAATATGAAGCTTTCGTATTCTGTAATTTTAAGGCCTCTTCTACTTCAGCTCAACAAGTTTAACGCCACAAAACGAGGACATGATGAAACTTGATGTGACAATATATCCTGTCAACTTTTTTTACAATATTTTATGTCAATTTATGGCAACATATTATGTCAAAGTGTGCAACATTTTCTGTCAATATGCAAAGAACGTAAATTATATTCACAGTACTCATATGCATGTAAGTAAGCAACATGAACTATTTGAAAAGAAAGGAATCAAAGCAAAATACCCGTATTTAACCAATGCTTCTAACTAGCAGAGAGGGATATCAACTATCAAAGGAAATACATATGTAAAACTCTTAAGTAGGAGAGAAAAAGGAAATGATCTCAGCAACCATAGTAAACCCCAGATCAGCTACTGAGGTTTACAGTTTACATAGCAGATGTAGATGAGTCTTCAGCAGCTTTTTAGATATTCTTATGAATATAAAACAGAGTTACTGGAATTGGCCCACAGGAAGAAAAATGAATGGCTGCTGGTCTGTCTGAAACAACTGCTCCAAATAACGTAATTTTTATGATTCTTTCGAGGCCATACTTTTTGGATCAGAAGTGCTGAACATAAGGACCTGACACTGTCAAGATAGGCTTGGGAAACACCAGCTAAAAACCAGTAAAGGATGTTGCCATGGTTCTAGAAACAAAACAGAAGTCTTGAAAAAACACATATTATTGTATAAGATTGAAAACAATGGTCAGAGAATTGACTTTATTACAAAAGAAGTCTCAGTTCAAAGAGGAATGCTGAAAAAAAACCAACTATTTTTAAAGCCTTTTTGACTCAGAACACCCAAAAAGCCACCGTAAGTTAATAACTCTCTAAGGTTAAATAAAGCAATTTCTCATTAGGCTTCCCCCATCTTTGGATTTTCATTTAGACTGTTGATCAAGTTCTGCTATTTTCATATGTATAATGATTACCAGTTCACTTGTCTTATTGCAAACTACACTATTTTAACAAGCGGTTCTTGGATGGTTCTTGGATGGACCTTAATAAGTGTAAGATGTTATGAAATTTTAAATTAAATCTTTCCTGAAAATTCCTGAACTAGGATTTTTCTTTACTTTTTTTCTCTGCCTGGGGTAAAAAAATAAAAACACAATAGGCAAAGTCAGAATTAGGAATGATCAGAGAATCACTGATCTTCTCTGGTGTCTAGGGCCATTCTTAGTGCAAAAAAAACCTAAACCTGTCAGGAAAAATACTTGAGAAGATTGAATGTTCAGAGACTGAACTGTGAACAATAGCTTAAGAACTGAAAGATAGAAGAGATAAGACACCTAACCAATTCTTACCTGGATGAGAAAAAACATACACCAGAGTTACACAAAGAATTACAGAATTACATCCCGTGTAACAAAGACCCATTGATTCCAACATATTACTATTATTTATTAAATGTTGTGTGTAGATTTGTTACACTGTAGGGAAGTGAATAATAGTTTCAGTGATTAGTGATGAAAGTGATTTTCAAAATTTCAATAGAGGGCACACATAAGGTACAGCAAAAGAGCTTCTTTGCTACCACGAAAATGAAATCCCAGATAAACAGAAAAAAATTAAGACCAAACAACATGAAGAAAAACATATTTTGTCCAACAGACATATAACAACTTTGAAAATTATGCCGAAGTATTTCCCTCAAATCAGTCCAAACTAAAGGAAATCTTTTGTGAGAGAGTAATTTAGCAACCATGACCACAAATTCTAACTTGTATCTGTAATCACGGTGCCAAATCTTGCTAAACATAGCAGAGAACTATTATTTATAATGACTGTGACAAATCTTCCTAAATGTAACCATTAGGTGATGTGCCTTTACCACACAGCACAGGTCCCCTGAGCTGCCATTACCCTCAAAACTAAAAAACAGGAAAAGGAACAACAACAAAATAATTAATGCTGAAAATCATTCCAATAACAGATCTACTAATTCAATTCTTCAGAGCCAGGGTGAGTGTTTTATGGCTCACCTTCACCTCCTACGCACCAGAACTGCAACTCGCTGCAGGTTGCTTATGAACATACAGCCCAGTGCTCCTGCAGTTTCCACTGTTCAAAAGACCCCATATAGTACAGGGTCCATAAAGTATTTTAAAGAGTCAAAGTATGCTTCTATATACATTTATTCCTTCTAACAGTAAACACATCGCCACCAAGGCACCTTTTAAATTATGCATTTATGTCGAGCAAAAATCCTGTATGTGTTTTGCCTAAAGGAAATCATCACAACATAGTATTTTTAAAGCCAGCAACATAACCCTGAGCAGTACACTACTGTAACAAGTACAGGATTTATCAAAAAGAGTCTGTTTTAGAGCCTACCTTTTCTCTATTTCACTGTATTTAGCATTTCAAAGCTTATAACCATTAAATACTAGAGGGCCTTCAAGAAATTACAGTTCAGTGTGCCACAAAATCACAGAATTATCGTGGTTAGAAAAGACCTTTTGGAACAAGTCCAATGTAAACCCCTCAACACTCTACCCACTAAATAACATCCCTAAGTGCCTCATCTCCACATTTCTTGAACACGGCCAGGGACGGTGACTCCATGGGCAGCCTGATCCAAGGCTTCACTGCTCTTTCCATGAGGAAATTCTTCCTGATGTCTAACCCGAACCTCCCCTAGTGCAACTTGAGGCCATTTCACCTTGCAGGGAACCTTCCAGTTATTTTGGAGGAGAGATCAGATCCCCCGACTTTATGTTGTTTTGGCCTCTGCAGATCCATTTATTTGATAAATATTTACTTATCCTATTTATAAAAACAAATTTATCATCTGTGATTATTTTAGGCAGGGCCAAATTAAGATGTAAGAAATTATATAAAATAATTTGTGTTTATCTTTCTGGTCACTATAAAGTTATTAAGGAGCTAGGATAACAAATACAACATGAACCCACTTGGTCAAATTCAGAACCTTTCTCGCTTAGATTTAAGAGCTTATATTTAAAGTTACTTGCTTTTTAAGAGAAGTAGTTGATTTACCATACCTTTCCATCCACACTTTATTCAGCTACATTCTTTTAATATCTGCTCAAAAATCAAAAATTAGTCCTCTTACACACAAAATTAAAATGGTGTAAATATTTTTTAAAAAATTATGTTATCTAGTTGTCAGCATTCCTATTTACAAGAGCTCAAGGAAAAGAGCAACTACACCAATTCTAGCTTGCTTTCAAAAATTTCAAAGTATCAGGAGTGTCTTACTTTAAAGGCATCACAGTATCTCACATATCAAAACATTCCACCTCTGATTTTCTGGTTAGTTCTTCAGTTTATTAACCTTAAATTATTTTTTCCAGTATCTGCAATTAGAGCCAAAATAGAACACAGAAAACAAGGCGCAATAGTTTAAATATTTAAAGTAATCAATTAATGCTTAATATGCAAAATGTGAAAATAGCGCAAACCGAACCAAACCAAGAGGTTTATATCATCACTGGTGAACAGCCAGGCAACACTAGCTTAGAAAGCTAAATATACTGAACTAGTGAGTTTACAGAAATATTTTGCCATTTTTACATTGTTAACACTAAATTTTGCAGATTGCAGATTGCTGCAGATTAGCAATCTCAATACTGTTCAATAAAAAGGCAGTCTTATTAAAACCCAAAATTTTCCAGTGCTTCTAGATAATAATTTTAACACTATTTTTAGTCTCTTGGTTTTTATGACATTACTTTAGTCAGCAGTACACTCAAAAAGTGAGCAAAAGAAAGTAGCCCAATTTCTAGTTTATAATAGCAAGGAAGAGACCAAGTGTGTACTACTTAACTCTGGTAATGATGGAGATGAATAAATCTGGCAAACAACTAAGTACACTGCTTTTGTACAAGACTTTTACACAGGACGCTTATCAGTTACTTCGAGACTGCATAACCATAAATGTGTTTGAAAGACAATCACGGCCACAAAGCAGACAAATACACAAACATCTGACCACACAGAAAATTAGGAAAAATAATTTGGAGAGGAAAATGCTTTGACTCTGCACTACCTTTCCCACCCATGCATCCCAACAGGAATTGTCATGACTGCAGGTAGAGTTGATAACAGTACTTGCAGACTTCCTTGCCACTATAATGTTATCATAAATTATAACAAAACCTATCAATCAGCCAATTCCAAATGAACCTAGAAGGCATACAAAAACCAAAAACAACGGATCTCCACAAATACTTTCAGCTCAGGACACTACTACCATTCCAGACCTCCAACCTTGTCAACATATATATAATTTTGCTTCCAAGAATAACAGTATGGTCTGATGAGATCAGCATTTCTATGCTGTTGCTCTGTAATGACAGAATAAGCATAGTACCATTGTCTTAGCAATACCTGATGGGATGAAAAAAATCTTTTTTTATTGACTCTAATTTGTGAGTCAACAGTCATTCAAACTTTGACTGAATTTAGACAAGTGAAAAACTAACACAAGTTCAGAACATGGTGCCCAGGCTATCACTCTGGTCTCAGGTTCCTGCTTTGCACAGACAATAGCAAAACACTCATGTGAAGTCTCTAGTTAGGTATCACCAGACACAGGCGCCTGCCAGGTCATTAGCACCACCTCCAGCTTTCTCACCACTGGTTCTCCCCTTCAGTATTTCCAATTTACCCTTTTACATTACTTCTTTATATGCACAGACACAGAAACAATTCACATCCTTATCACTGTACATTTATAAATAAGCGAATGAACCACTTCTCTTGGTTGCCAATCCTATTGTTGTCTAACTGCAAATAATACCACTAAAAGAAAAAAAAAAAATTAAGCTGTAACAATAATCTTTACGAGGTCAATGAACAACACAGCATTCATGTTACAAGTAGGATATAATACAAGAAGTCTTTAATTCCCGTTTTCAATACATACAGCACTATAAGCTGGCAACTACCTTACTAGAAAAATATTAACTTTGAGATGGTGCTTGCTCTTCAGTACATCTCAGGCACCAGCAATACAGCAAAGCAACACGGTAAGTCAAAGGATGGACAAGGAAATGGACATGCATTACACTTTACCCATTACCTCTGCTGCTTCAGAAAGCGGTACTGGCAATACTTCAAGTAATAAGAAGAAAACAAGCACCAAGACTTCAGGAAAACATGAAAGTGGATTTGCTCAAAAAATACATATTAAAGTTACCGTCAAAAATAAGAATTAAATTAATGTCTGATTTTGATTTAACAAATGTATCTGATTTCAATTTAATTACCTTGAATTTTCTTCATAATCATTTTGTGACTAACTGTGGATGGTAAAACAAGGCTCTTAAATTACAATTATAAATAAAAATCTAAATGACTTGCAGTTGTATAATCAATAAAAATTACATAATTTAAATTAAGAAAAATTTAATTAAAGGCATTCACATTCATTTTACTCTCTTTGGACACAAAGCTTTCTAATTCAAACTGTTTTACAACAAATTTTATAAGCATCACAACAGTCAATAAAATTTCACATTATTCTAAATCAGCTATTATGTTAGTCATATTATCTTTATGAAACAAAATAATTACTCTGTTCCATGTTGGAATTTGGCAACACAGACACTAAATGAAAAACTTAGCTCATTCTCCTGGCTTATTCCATGCAAACACTCTGTACAGCTGCTGTCCATTTGGTTATGGTGACCACATTACACCAAGCAACTGTATGATTCTACTACAGTTATCACCTCTCTCCTCTTGCAAGAGAAGAATTTGGTGACTATTTGGGAAAAAATATCTCTCATAGATACACAAATCCATACAAATATGCATGTGACATTTCTCATAAATGTTGCAGAGTCTAAAAGAATCCGGACACCCACCAGCAATGATCCAAACTAAGTACCTATCTGAAAATAAATTTAAAAATAAACAAAAAGTAAAAAGAAAGTCTTGTTTTGGTTTTAGATGTATTATGCTAGCTGTCCATGTCATAGAGAATTATGGTAGCATTGGACCTAAAGGAGCCTAGTATCTTCCAAAAGTACTAAAAATAAAAGTTTGGTTTCTATGGAAGCTTGTTGGAATAGATTCATGTCAAACTAGTTTACAAAAAAAAAAAAAAAAACCACACACAAAATTTGCATTACAAAGTTATCATTTAATTTATGCAAGGAAAACTGTTGCACTAACAAATTTTCTGAAATTTATGTATTCCACTCCACATTAACACAAGAAAATCAGAAGTATAACATTTTTTAAAAAAATCATTCATTTTAAAGAATCCTTTGAAGAAGTTCTAATTGTTCCACAGTTAGCATAAAGATATTATAATTTTGAGTAATTCTCCAATATTGCAAGTGTCGTTTTTCTTATAAGTTCTTCAAAACATTTTTTTTCTAGATAGTGTAAATTCATGTTGCATAACTTTGTTTACAGGTTTCTGAGTTGAATCATTTTGGACAAAAGTGCCCTAGGGATTTAGAGCAGGCAAGAACAGAAACTGTCACACAAGAATCGCAACACCAAAAAAAAAAATCAAGGAGTAGCTATTTTTAAGAAATCTGACTGCTTGGGATTGCAGTTAGCTAACAAACTAGTGTGTTAATACCACAGAATGAAACAGAGAATGCCTAACTCAAGCATTGCAGAGACGTTTCAGTCTCAGCCCTAAAAGGATTATGAAAGATTTCTGTTCTTTACAGACAGGCAACACTGTGCTGAATAACACATGCAAAATGGCAGAAACATTTCTCAAAACAACACTTTTCCTAAAAGTCTTAGAATTGATAAGTTGCTGATCTTAAGAAACACATCTTTCACATCTGAGGTGCTTTCATCTAAAAAATACATATATGCACATGCAACACTACCAATGGCTAACTGATTAAATGTTTGCAGATTTGCTTCTCCTGCATTACATTGAATAGCGCTACATAGGCAGAGGCCTAAGAGTTAAAGTACAAAGCTGTAAGGACAATGATTATTTCTTAAATTCCTCCCCTTAGTGATCTAGGCATCAGGAATTCATAGAGTTTATAAATAAATGAGTTTCCCTCTTTTTATTTTTATAGACTCTGCTTGAGTTTGAATCAAGAGCAAATGTGCGGAAAATGGAAAAATATATGTCAAAGAAACTCATCTGCTTGTTCTGCTGCTAACACTACAGTTATCATAATTAAATACGCTTTGCTGAAAGACTCTAAGTAACAGATTGTACAACAATGACCTATCCACATTCATTAATAACAACTCCCTTTTTATATACATACACATAATATACATTTAAATATAAAATTTACAGCTGACCTATTCTCCTTATTCTCCTATTCCTCTTACTTGTATCCTGATCACCGAGGTACCCAAAAAAAAAAAAAAAAAAGCTGTAAATACAACAATTTGCTTATGAGACCCAGTGCTCTATACTATTTCTTCTACAAGATAACTAGGGCTGCCAAACAGAATAGCTATAGAAATGTCCTGTTTTCAAAACACTGTCAAGGCTTCCTTTTCTGCTCAATATCTCTACTCAATAAAGTTATTTAACGATTATTGTTTATTGATGAGTGACTCTTTCTTGTATGCTCATAAATCACTACTGTTCTTTTAACATATGGCATCTCATTTTTATGAAATATATGATAGATAGCTGAAAGATAACAATTGGTAACAGCTGGCAAAATAGTTAGGCATCTGTCATGCATGACAAGAAAAAAAAAATCCAGAAAACTGGAATTTTTTAACAGCTTACAAAGTAACCACATTCTGCAAAACTAATACAATCATTATACTAATCAAGACATTATTGCCACTTCTGAATAAACCAGTGGTAATAATTTTAAAAAGAGGAGATATTCAACTAGAATGCTTCTGAAACAATTTAATAACTTTTAAAAATGACAAGTGAATCACAAGCCATTTTTATCTCCTACTGCAAAGTGTTTGTATTATTGAAAAAGAAAGCCCTGTGTGCCCTACCAACTGAGTTCAGAGAACCTAAATCCTGGCTACCAGTATCAAACCTGCAGAACAATTTGCTCCACATTTGGAAAACTGACTTGTCCAGAGTTAGGCATATCTACTCTATCTAAATCAGGAAAACAATTCCCTGAACCAAAGTAGTACTTAGTCCTATCATAGCTTTTCATAGAGGTTCATACTCAACTTAGGAATGCAAAGCTTGAGGATGAGCAATAACCCTAAAGAAACTTAGAGCAACTAAATCTCAAACTGATTACATTTGATTACAAACTCATAAAAGAAAGAGATTAAATGGATCAAATTTACCAATAACGATTTTTGTATGATAGCACCAGCTCTCTTGAAGGCAATCAGGATTTGGTCATACCAAAATTCATAACTTCTGGAGAACTAACAAACTGTAGATTAGAGAACATATAAGAGAGGGATTGATCTATTTCCAGTCAGAGATGCTTACAAATTATTCAAATTAATCTATGCCCTAAAGCTACACTGCCAGCAGCACTTTCTTTCTGAAAAACAGAAGGTATTTCCAAACTTTTTGCTGAATAAAGAATGGTAGAGGCTGCCACCACAGCCTAATCAGGGTGCACAATTGCAGAAATCACATAAACTTATTATTAAGCAGCTTGCTTGCCCATGTACACTGCTAATTTTTTTCAAGCATATTCTAAAGTTAGATTTAGAAACACTTCCATCAGCGGGGCTAAGTGCAAGGAAATTAATGGTTTAATAAGGATTTGAAGCTGTGATCCTGTGGGACAAATTGTGAGGACCTGTGATCCTGTGGAAGACCACTTGTTTTTCACAAGTTGATACACAACTATGGCTTTATTAAGGCAACAGAGACTACATTTTCTTAACCATGCAGAATACAGATATTTACTAACAACGCAGGAGTTTTGATTAAAACTTCTGACAAATTCCCTCCTTCCTTCTTATCTAATAAATGCTATACCACAGTAACTCAAATCATAATTCTTGTATGACATCAAAGAAAAAAATATAAGACTCACTCTCTTACTCCCTGAAAACTCATCAAATCATTTCTTTATCCCTTTCTTATTATCTCTTTGTAACTATACTCCATTTAAGGCATTCCCTTTCAAGACACACTTTTTACTCTTCATGACTACTTAGATCATTTTGATGTAGAAACCCTTTTATTTTTCCAACACCAACAGCTAAGAGCATGTCCAGTCACTTCCGAAATCATCCCCAGATCTTCTCTAAAGTCTGAAACTCACCATAATGCTGTTTCAACTTCGGAGGAAGCATGAATCAAAACAAACATCCTGACAAAAGCATTTTAGTAATTCCTCCACCTCAAGTAACTCGTTCCCATATAATAGCAAGTGTTATGCTCTGAAGACTTAAGGTCAGGTATATGTTTCTTTCACAGTTTCTTGGAGATTTTATAATAATGGTTAGTCTTTACCTCACTGAAGTGAATACCAGCACAGATCTATATAAACCTAATAATTCTACAAACTACCCCTTACCTTTTTCCAGTCTGTTCCATATTGAATCTTATACCCTAATTAATAATTAGCTATTGAAATACCACATTTAAGCACTCCAGTATCTCCATATAACAGCAGAAACTGATAGAAAAGAGCATTTTGGTACATTTGCTTATTTGTTTGCTTCTTTTATGAAATATTTTCCCTTTGGTGTAACAGTTTGTAACTTAAGTCTTTCTCTTGAAAGCATTAATCAAAAGAAATAGTTAAAAAAATACAGTTTCAGAAGTAAAGTTCTTCTCCACACATCTCAGACACATATCTACACCACTCTAGTTTACAAAAACATATCAAAACACTCAAATCTCCTTCCTACACATTTTGATTACTCTTAGCACCGTTTGGAAAAGTCACCAAAACTCAGGTGTTTCATGTCCCATTTTAAGGTATACAGAATAACTAAATTAATTCAATTAAAACTGGCTTAAAATCATTCACATTTTGTAAATGACTTCTCTAAGTTGGTATCTCTAACTGATCCCACACAGTGAGGTCAGCACCAAGTGCAGAGGTGCTTCACCTCCCCTCTGCTGCCCCAGCGCAGGCCTCAAAAGTTATCTGAAGCGAAAATAATCTAAATAATTAATGACAAATAATCTAAGATCATCTAAAAATCTAAATATAAAGCTCTAAGTCTACATATAGATATAAGAAAAATTACAGGAACATACAAGCACTCTTCTGGTCAACAAAAGAAGGCAACACATCCTAATGTCAAATGTCGTCACACACCTGAGTCTCAGCAACTGGTTCAAAGCCAGAAAGTGTGTTTTGTGAAGCTCAAATAATTTATGAAAGCATTTTCTTGGTTTAAATCTTCTTCCTTTAAAAAATATGGAATGAAAATCATCTTCTAACAGATTGTGACATTAATATACGGAGAGAACAGTATTCAGCGACAACATTTTTTCTTAGTAAATCAAAGATAATTACAATCTGCATTCTTCTGAAAAGTAAGGAAAGAAAAACTGCATTGATTTTCTCAAGAATTCATACAAATGATATTCTGAAAAGACAAGTTTATTGGAAACTATTGACTTTTTCTAGGAAATAATCACCTTATTCTTTGGTCAGAACTCCTATTAAACAAAAACTCCTAAATATCTGGGGGGCTTCCACCAAGTACGTCAACTTGGTATATTTATTACTTTGATAAATAGAACTTCTATGATACCACTTAGAAAAATATGAGGAAAAATAGATTCTAGTATTTCCACTCACTTTGAGTTGCCAGAATGTATAGTAATATTTAAAATCTAATTTTAAGGAAATCTCCTCCCTTATATATTATTCAAAGCTGCATAAAAATATAGCTGATTGCATTTACCACAATATGTTTAAAAGTTTTCATATTAACATTTATTTGATTTTAGTTTTATAAAGTAATAAAAATTGACATTCCTTTCCTAAAAATATACATGTTTACCTTAGACTCATTTTTCTTCCTCTTGCTTGTGCTCTGGCTTCACTCCACTATCCTCTTTTAAGAGGACAGTAATTACATTATAACATTACTAAATCTATGTACTTTATATGGCTCTTACATTTATCTCCTTATTTATACATATTTATATTTATAAATGTAAATATTGATATAATTTATTATCTTTATATTATCTATATAGATTGACAATACGTAGCCTGGAGAAAAGAAGATTGAGAGGTGATATGATTAATGCTCCACACCCGTCCTGTACTGGGGAGTCCAGAACTACACCCAGTACACCAGGTTCAGCCTCACCAGGGCTGAGCAGAGGGGTAGGATCCCCCCCACCCTCATCCTGCTGGTAACGCTCCTCCTGATGCAGGCCAGGATCCCACTGGTCTTCTTGGCCACAAAGGCACGTTGCTGCCTCATGGGTAACTTATTGTCAACTCCCAAACTCCATGGAGCCGCTTTCCAGCAGGTCAGCCCCTAATCTGCTGGTGCCTGGGTTTTTTTCCTGCCGAGGTGCAGGACTCTGCACTTGTCCTTGTTGAACTTCATGAGGTTCCTCTCTGCCCAACTCTCCAACCTGTCCAGGTCCCTCCAAATGGCAGCACAGCCCTCTGGAGTGTCGGCCCCTCCAACTGGTCTGGTGTCATCTGCAAACTTGTCCGGGGTGCACTCCGTGCCTTCACCCAAGTCACTGATGAACAAGGCAAACAGCACTGAGCCCAGTACTGATTCCTGTGGGACATCAGTGGCCACAGGCCTCTGAGTAGGCTTGGCCCCATTTATCACCACCCCCTGAGCTCTGCCATTCATCCAGTTCTCAATCCTTCTCACTGTCCGCTCATCTAAACCACACTTTCTGAGCTTCCCTATGAGGATGTTATGGCAGATGAGGCAGAAAGCCTTGCTGAAGTCTAGGTACACAGCATCTATGGTGCTCTCGTCGTCCATCCAATCCAATCCTATCATAGAAGGCTATCAGGTTGGCCAGGAAAAACTTCTCCGTCGTTAACCCATGCTGACTACTACTGACTATAATCTTTTCCTTCACATGCCTAGAGAAGGTCTCCAGGACAAGGTGCTCCATCACCTTTCCAGGGACGGAGGTTAGGCTGACAGGCCTGTAGTTTCCCAGCTCCTGCCTTTCACCCTTTTTGAAGACTAGAGTGATGTTGGTTTCTTCCAGTCCTCCAGTACCTCCCCTACTCTCCACAACCTCTCCAAGAGGATGGAGAGCAGCTCAGCAATAACCCCTGCCAGATCCTTCAGCCTTCTTGGATGCAGCCCATTCAGGTCCATAGATTTGTGGGAGTCCAGTTAGTCTAAATAATCCCTAACCCAATCCTCCTTAATCAGCGGAAAGTCCTCGTCTCTCCCAGTTTTCTCTCTTGTCTACAGGCTCTGTAGTTCATTGGGACTGCCCTTAGCAGTGAAGACTGAAGCCTTAAAGACTGAAGCAAAGAAGGCATTTAGTAACTCTGCCTTCCTTGTATCCTTCATCATGAAGGCACAAACCCCATTCAGCAGTGGGTCCACATTTCCCTAGCCTTCCTCTTGCTGCTAATGTATTTGTACAAGTCTTCCCTGTTGTCTCTTTCTAATATTTTAATTAATATTTTTAATAAAATATTGTTATATTTTTAAAAATATTTTCAGAACTTTTTCATATTTAAAATTTCTAATGTTAATTGCAACCCTGATTTCAGAAGATGTAAGTACTGATATTTGGCTCTATTCAGGTGTTCTGCAGTGCACTACCACATAGTTTTATAGCATTACGCATGCACAATTTTGAGGTGCCAACATCTGCATCAATTGCATACTAGTTTAAAAAGTGACTAGAACTAATTTAGGTACCTATCAAAAATTAGGTTAAGAAAGGAAACAGGAACGATTATTCTGCAATATTCTGTCTGCAAGAACTTTCTATGACAACTATGAAATATTAGCAAAAGCAAAAGATACGCACTGATATGAAGTAAAATGTCAAACCACAGAATTCATGGGATTTGCTGTGAAGTGGAATCTCAGCATCAGGACTAGAAATTAGAGACTTAGAATTAGAAACTTAGAGGGATGTGAGACTGGTTCCCACAACCCTCTAAGATTTCACTACCATTCACAACAATATAAGGAGCCTAGTTATGACTCCATGTGATGGATATGCTCCTTCCTCAGGATTTCTCACCCACGGCCCCATTTAAGTTTTAACTATTGCACAAATAGTAGAACTTGATAGCTGGCTCGCTCAGACTTCAAAACAGACCTTGGAGGTTGTCTCTCTCGGATAGCTGGGTGCCAGTATGCCTACTGCTAACTGTGCATAACACCAAATGACTACGAGCCAATTATCTTATCCCATAAATACAGGGGGACAGCCCGAGAGCCCCCTGAGCTCTCCTTGCGTGGCAGCAGGCTGCACGCCAGGATCTCCCCTGGAGCAGGGACGCCTCTCAAGGAGACTCCTCGAGGTTGAGAGATCCTTCCCACAACAGACCCGTGGTAAGTGAACTATAGAACTTATATCATAAGTTCTTTCTGAACTTATGTTCATTTTGTAACTGTGCACAAAATCCCTTAGCCATAAACCATTGACCAGGTCTGGGACTAGAATCAGATCCAGCCGCATCTAGACTCCTCTCAGAAGGAGTTTAGAAAGCAAGAGGGTCCAGTCTGAACCTTGTGACCCAACGGGAGGGCATCATTAGTAACTCCAAACCTCCATGCAGTAAATAAGTGCCCTTGCCATAGAATCTCGTGAAATCATTGTCCATATCAATAAATCTATTGCTGTTTCTTTCACCCGAGTGAAGTGCATTTTGCCGCTCATTCTCTCACCACTCCTTCCATGACACTCCAGAAAGTGAAAACATGAATGTGTTTATCTAAATGATGCCAATATCATTGCAAACTGGTACCAGATGTACCAAAACACAGTACTAAAAAAATAAAAAAAAGGTGACTTTGATAGTAGTTACATAATTCAAACTAATAAAATGAGCTAATGAATTAATCATTCATGAGCTCATGCATGTAGCTATTGCTGACATTCAGCATTAAACACTGGTTTAAAGCAACATGCTTTAAGCCTAAACCTTTAAAACAGCATTTGACCTCATTTCAAAGGCAAGGCAACTGAATTTTTTTTTTTTAATAATGGCTGTTACATTTTCTTACACAATTGGTTTTGTAACCAACTGAAATTTAGGCCTTATTAAAGAACTTGTTATCTCTATAGGTTGTGAAAGGCAAAAAGTGCTTTTCTGTGGTCACTAAATATAATTTCTTTCCCAATACAATTATATCATACATATCACCTCACACCATATGCACTTAAATAAATATATTACCTTCTATAGCATAAGTTGGACATGGCTATCCTCAAAATAATGATTCTTTTTTACCCAAACAAATCAGGATAGTAAATAACTTTTCTTTCCTTTGAAAGAGTCGTAAGTGCTTGAGGCTGCTGCAGCACAAGAAAAAAATATCTTCACAAATGTCTCCAAACAGTCAGGCTGAAAATCTAAGCCAAAGTTTCATTTAACAGCCTGTCAGTTTTTTGATGTGAAGCTAATGAATGCAGTGGCAAACAAATCCATCAAACCTAGCATCAAAACAACTGCACTTCATCCCACCAAAGGGAAAAATGAAATACAACCTGCAGGCCAGCACTTTGATCTAACCTATCCACAGAAAACAGGTTGCTAAGCAGCTACAACTGAAGAATATGCATGGGTAATTACTGACTTAATTTTATGAAAGGAGGCAATAATAGTTAGGTAGCTTGAGTCTTGAGTAGAAAAGGTTAGCAGACTTCTCTTTTCAGGTTCTGCACATCAGCTAAGTAATGAAAAGATTTCCAGTACACAACCCTTCAGCATCTGAAAACAAACCCAGTTTCAAAAAGAGTTTTAATACAAAGGACCCATTATAATTACTAGTAAAATCACCCCATGTGACTCTGCTCTTGATGTAAGGCAATACAATTTACATACATTTACACCAGATGAAAGTCATCAAGTGGTGCTGCAAAACACGCACAGCAAGAGATAGGAACAAGAGCTTGGAAACCCTGGCACTGTCTCTAAAGCCTCTGAGAACAACGGTATCGGGACAGGGATGACAGAGAGCAGCAAGACACTGAGATGAGAGGATCCGGAAAAACAGACATGGTCAAGTGGGGCCTTAAAGACCAATAGGAAGAGGATGGAAGGGAGGAAAATAAAATAAGCTAGAGAGTGAAAAACAGAGCCCTGACCAAGTCTGGTCACATCATCCTGGTTATTTTCCACATATAGCCACTTCTGAGCTCAATTCCCTGATCCGAGCACTCTTTAGGCACCAAGCTTAGCTGGACCACATGGCACAGAGAGGGATTTTTTTTTGGAAAGTCCAAAGAAATCAATTTATTACATTAAAATGCACATACCAAAAAGGGCTATGCAAGGAACAGCAATCAGAACCAATATCTATTCACAGCAGTGTCTTAGGAATGTGCTACATTCTATGAGGCCCACACCAAATTCCTCAATCTGCCTTACAGTTGCAATATGCATGAGATGATATTCCAGCCAGCAAATCAGATTTCTTACACAATCTTAGATTTCTCAAACAATGACAGGTAAAAGATATTAGAATTTGAAAACTAAACACATTTAAAATCATGATAAAATGTAGAGATGCAATGTAAAAAATTTAAGTAATGACAGAGGTAGGAAAACTACAAATTAACCACAACTAAACACAAATTAAACTTTTTTAATTAAAACTTTTTCGTGAGAATTGAAAGGGAATAAATACATTGATAGAAGATATTTAGATAAGAAGATAAAGAGGATATTCATCTACTGGATGAAGGGATGGAGTGCTCCCTCAGCAAGTTTGCTGATGCTACCAAGCTGGGAGGAATAGCTGACAGCCCTGAGGGCTGCGCTGCCATCCAGAGGGACCTGGACAGACTGGACAGCTGGGCAGCGAGTAACCTCATGAAGTTCAACAAGGGCAAGTGTAGGGTCCTGCACCTGGGCAGGAATAACCCTAGACATGCCTACAGGCTGGGGACCGACCTCCTGGAGAGCAGCCCCGCAGAGAGGGACCTGGGCGTCATGGTGGACGACAAGTTGACCATGGGGCAGCAGTGTGCCCTCGTGGCCAAGAAGGCCAATGGGATCCTGGGGTGCATTAAGCAGAGCGTCTCCAGCAGGTCGAGGGAGGTGATTCTGCCCCTCTGCTCAGCCCTGGTGAGGCCGCACCTCGAGTACTGAGTGCAGTTCTGGGCTCCCCAGTGCAGGAGGGACATGGAGCTGCTAGAGAGAGTCCAGCGCAGGGCCACAAAGATGATTAGGGACCTGGAACATCTGCCCTATGAGGAAAGGCTGAGAGAGCTGGGCCTGTTCAGCCTGGAGAAGAGAAGGCTGAGAGGGGACCTCATCAGTGTATACAAGTGTCTCAAGGGAGGGAGCGAAGAGGATGGGGCTGGCCTCTTCTCAGTGGTGGCCACTGATAGGATTAGAGGAAACAGCCACAAACTGAAACAGGAAAAGTTCCACAGGAACTTAGGAAAGAACTTCTTTCCTGTGAGGGAGCCCTGGCACAGGCTGCCCAGAGAGGCTGTGGAGTCTCCTGCTCTGGAGATCTCCCAGACCCGCCTGGATGCCACCCTGTGTCCCATGCTCTAGGAGTCCCTGCTGGAGCAGGGGGTTGGACTGGATGATCTCTAGAGATCTCTTCCAACCTCAACCATTCTGTGATTCTGTGATTCTGTGATATTTAATAAATTGTTCTGAACAATATTCCCAGATACAGACCCTTAAGAATGGTAAACTCTGACTGGGAAGACTACATGAGATGCTGAAATTAACACAAATTCTTTACACAAATTATATATGTTTCCTCTTCCATCTCCACATAAATAAACATTAAATCCTAGCTAAAGAAACACCAGATTTTGCTCAGACTAGAGATGTATCTTTTATCCAATTGTTTTTGGAATTTTATTTAATAACCACTAAAGCACAGTGAGTAAACATTCATGTTCAGCAACTTCAATACCTAAACATCGACTCTTGTTGAGCATAATTTGCCTGCTCAGCATAAATCAAAGCAGATCCCTGCAAAACATGCAAGCTAATTGCCACTGACTCCACTGTTCTACCAACAGTAAAAAAAAATGCATTAGTGTAAGGTAGCTCAAAATGTATTCCATGAAACTGCATATCTGCACCTGAGTGAAATAAATGCATCTCCACTAGTAAAATGGCAAAATTTATAGAAGCTTCAAGAAATCTCATTTGCCCCTCTTACAAACCTTTTAATAATACAAACAAATTTTATTCTGCTAATTGAAGTTACAGGATCTAAGTCTCTGAGTGCCCCTTTTTCCATTACCAGTGTCCCACAGAAGCACACCTACTTGCAAGCACTTTCAGGAATGGTTTGCTCCTTTGTCCAGAACTCCTGTTTTACTGTGTTCTTGTCAGTTGGGAAAAAAAAAATCAGAAAGCCAGAACTATACTATTTCTGCCCAGGAATTTGGTGATTTTTAGTGTATCTAGTCTATTTTTTCACCTTCTGCTTTGTTTTTACCTCTTTTTTTACTCTGCTCTGCTTGTTCTATTCAAATCACCTGTGTTCTTCCCAGTGTTCCTCTCCACCTCACACCTCGTCCATCCACCCAACTCCCAGAAGGGAGTACACGGCTCAGAAAAGCTTCCAAATTGCAGCAGAGAGGACTCCATGGGCACCCTCTTTGTCCTCAATAGGGAAGTCCAGCACAAACACTGGAATGTACCTGCAGGTACCTGGCTGCCCCCAGATGCAACTACTGCTGGTGGATAGGGAATCATGCAGGGGAACCAGGATCAAACACTCAGCATTTTCAAGGACAGAAAGCCACTTTCAGATTTTGCATCTATAGGTTGTGCTTAACCTGATTTTCCAATACTAAGGATCTAAGTGAAACAGGCTGCCCAGAGAGGCTGCGGAGTCTCCTGCTCTGGAGATCTTCCAAACCCACCTGGATGCCACCTTGTGCCCCGTGCTCCAGGTGTCCCTGCTGGAGCAGGGGGGTTGGGTTGGACTAGATGATCTCTAGAAGTCCCTTCCGACCTTAACCATTCTGTGAATCTGTAAGTGAACTTTGATTTAACATTTGCAATCAATTTCCCTGAACCTTTAACAGTTTTATGCAGGAAAGTAATATCATCACTCAGCCTAAATATATATTACAGTTTTAAAAGAAATTCATACAATTATATACCTGCTTTCCTGTCCCCTCACCACTAAAAATTAACAAAGAATGAATATTGACTTCATTCCACGAATTTTTTTTTCCTAAGGTAGATATCCAGCTGTAAGCAATTAGAAAATGTTCCATAAAAATAAACACGTTCCCATAAGGAGACAAATAATTAGTGATCAATATGCAAAATTCTCCTAGGATAATGTTGCAATGAACTGATGCTCAATACTACCGCTGACACAGCAGTAATTTACTGACACAAGCAACCTCTGCACTACAATGCAGAGCAACCAGGAGACACACAAAAAATTTTTTTTTCAATTAAAACTTTTGTACTTTCTACATATAGGAAGAAAAGGTACCTTAAATGCAAGATCAGCACTCTAAAGAATGACAAATGGAAATGTAAAGATCTACAGATTGTTGATGAAATCATGCTATCATCAGAGTAGCTAAACAAATAAATAAATAAGCAGCATTAAGCCATTAGACTACATGTCAAAGAAACTAGAGTTCACATATGATCATGGGATTTCTCCTTAGACAGTAATTCTAATTATTATTGATTTGGCTGCCACTTTGAAACTTTCAAACATTTAAACTGTAGACATACGTAGTATAAGAACTTAAACTAGGTATGTATAGTACAGAACACTACTTTTAAGTGTATGGCCACATAAGCAGCGAAATTACTGTGGTGTAATAAAAGCTACAGACACTCTCTACAGTTCTAAATAAATAAAACTGTATTTAAAGCATGTAAGCCATAACTCCCTACTCAAAAATTTCTTTAACCTTAATAAATTATCTTCTAATTCTTTTGAATTTGATCCCAACTCTAAATTTGTGGCATAATACAGTAACTGAGAGACCATGCTGAAGACATAACAAATATGTAGCTGCCGCAGAAAGGGTACACTGTGATTTTTAAAAGACAAGAAATAGGTTGTACACTGTAAGGCAGGAGCAGTTGATGCAGTTGAAGATATCACCAGTTCAGCCTCACTATACCTAAGAATAAAATTTGCCTTTCTTGAGGTTTGCCTGAATTTAGAGGACTTTATAGCTGTAACAAGTAGCTTCTAAAGTTCAGGATAGCTTTATCTGCAAAATTAACTTAATATACTGTCTATTGAAATACTATCAAATACATTTATGTTTTTAATTGATTTCATAGTCAATGTTTTATCAGTTGGCTGTTGTAAAAGCAAGTTTGCCTTTAAAAGTAAAGGTCAGTCTGATAACAGTACATATTGATATTTTCATTATTTTCACAAACTAAGTGGAATAAAAACATGGAAAATATCCCAGATTATTTACAAGTCTTTTATCTTTTGAAACATAATCCTCATTCTCATTAACAACAATAATTGATAGTGTTTAGAATCATAAATTTCCAGCACTTGAGAACTTTCTAGTAGTTCTTAGTATTCTTAATATTTCAGATGCAGTATTCAGTATTTGAAAACATTCAGTATTCAGTATTTGAAAACATAATCTTCCAATCTAAGTGTTTAATCAGATCTTACCACAGGTACATAACAAAAGTTAAACCTGGCCGGCAGTTTTGCACTCTATTCCTTATCATCTCATTAGCTAATAGAATGTAGTAACCAGGTCACTAAGTTTTCTTCAGTAACAATCATTTTAATGAAGAAAATGCTTCTACATTGAATACTTCTGGAATCATATTAACCAAAGCTTACACGAGCCATAACTCTGAGAAAAATCACATAATTCTGAAACAATTGCTTCTGGAACAAGTTGCATACTTACATGATTCTGTATATGACATTCTGCTTACGAGAAGAAGCCAACAACATATGCAGCACAACAAAATTTCAGCGTTAGGAAGCTTCAACACCCAGCTTCAGTACAACATAGTCATGGTTCCATAAGCTGAAAAGTTTCTGCTTGGGGCTCACAGTTACTATATCAACATACACGGTAAGCTATCTGATAATTTGAAAGATTAATTGCTTCTTTAGGCAAGATTTTCCTAGGCAACAGTTCTACAGTGTAACTTACCAGTTTAGCTGCTTTTCCATAATCAATCCACCGGAATGTGGCAAAGTTTGTTGACTCTGCACAGTTAAAACCATGGTTAAATCCTGCATGGTAACCATATGGGAAAGTGATCATAAATTCCCCTGCCTCTTGTGTAACCTACAACACAAAAACAAAAAAAACACTAAAAAAAATGAACCACATTACATAAGAGTTCTGATCCTGAAGAAATTAAAATCGTGTTGCTTTGCAATTACATAAAGACTTTTTTCTACTAGCAAAGTTATGATTTAATGCATGCAGAAATTATGTACTTGAGAAAATGTTATTGACTATAATTTGGAATAATAAAATTTGGCTTCACAGCATAACCATATGTATTGTTTTACAGATTCAGAAAGTGCTTTCAATAGAGCATATCCAGCAGCAGCTATTCATTGCTAGGAAAATCTGGGAAGGACACTGGGATTGTGCAAAAGCCAGACTAATCTTCTTGACTGTGACAAAGCAGAGACCAGGTGTACATAAAAGGCCTGCAGGAACCAGTCCTAAATACTGATCTATATTAATTGTTGAAGAAACTAGTCTGTTCACCAGACTGAAGATGTTTCTCTAGAACAGCACTAGAACTATTCAATGTTCATTTTTTGGGAGCCTGTGGATATCTTATTCTTACCCTTCTACCTCATCTTCACATATTTCAAAAAATATTGCAGGAAGACATGTGACTGAGAGACTCATTTGGCTTTGAAATTGCTCATTACTGATGATCAATCTTAAAAAAGTAGGAGTTACCCTAAGTCAGTCAATGATCTGTGGCAGCTACAGAAAACATGGTTTTCAGGCCAAAGGAAATATTTAGGCAAATATTTATAAGCAAAACAGTGAAATATAATACATTTGGATCCCTGAGGTAGTATTTTCAAGTCATTTTGGATAGGAAAGGAGGAAGAGTCATGGGTAAGTGCACTGCACTGCTTCTTCAGTCTTAGTTACTAACTGGGCAGTGAATTCCTGCATTTTAGATACTATGTAGAACATCGCAACTTGGGCAATGATTGTATCTTTCTTTTTAAGCACCATTGTAAGGCACATGGATTCTAGCACTGTTTGTGACCAGAGTCCTAACTGTGGAAAGCACAGAGGGGGTCTGGAAGAAGATCCCCAGGAAAGGAAAACCTCGGCTGCAGTTACTGCATCCCAGACAAGCAAGGGTACTTCTAAAGGAATGCTCTGCAGTTTATAAGCATGGTGAAGAAGCCACAGGGCACTGTCTCAACAGGTAGAGCAAAAAGAAAACATTAAAAAAACCACCACTGCAATAAATACTTATGTTTTGCATAGTTTAAAAGAAATTAAATTCCTAGAAGAGGTATCAAAATCAGGTATTAGGTAAAAGCAAGTTTCTAGAGTAGATTAAAAATAGAGGTTCAAGCCAGGCATGCCAAAGGTCACTCGTGATACTCTCTTTCAAAGGTGAAGGACTCATCTTTCTCTGTGAGGACACATAAGGATCTCTAATGGACACAACGCAGAGCACAGGCATATTCTCAGCACTCAGGTAGTTGAAAGGTTATTCTAGCAAAGCCTATATCAAGGACAAAGACTGGCAATGACACAACCATGTCTTTTTGGCCATCTGAAGGCGTTAATGAACAGGAAGATTCAGAAGCAGAAAGTCAACGTGACTCAGGGTAATCTCTTCGATGTGCCTTTTCACATTGGATTCATATAAATAGGTCACTAAGAATAAAATAGATCCATTATAACCTCATCACATCACCTGAACAATTCTAGGTGTCTGTTCAGCAAGAATGTGCTTACCGATTATTGGAAAATAAGGAGCATTCGTTGAAGTGAGATAGGGTTTTTTTTATTGTCTGATGGTGCTTTGCATAAGCAATCCAGTAAGAAGGAAATTGGAAGGACAAAGAAGATATTATTTAGGGAAATACATTTATGATTTTAAAGAGTAGAAAGGAAAGTTTATATTTAAACAACTACCAAATTTAATCTCACAATTCCACACATTTTTCCTAACCAAGTATCATGTTTTAAACCTCATCTTCTTGCCACAGTACCTTGACATATTTTCACTTCTGAATCCCTCTTTTCCTTTCCCTCAAAATTCTCATCTTAAAGTCATACGAATTGTGTGCTTTTTGTGCTTAATGCAAATAGAAATATACCGGGTGACTGCTTCACATGTTTATGTAAATTTTGGATACTACTATGGAAGCAGGGGAAAGAGGAAAATAACGGAAATACAACTAGCACAATAAGGGAAAAATGAAAGATAAAATAAAATTACATCTGCACTGTTTACACACTTGATTTTGTGTGTGGGTCGAGTATGGTATGCACACACACACAGGCGTGCATAGGCCAACTGCTTGCATACTCCTCAAACAACTGCTGTGGGAATGCGTAAGAAAGATGATTCTCGATGCCGGCCATTCCCAAGCCTATCCGCACGCTCCCTCCCACGGATGACAGTGCGGCAGGTGCTCTGCTGCGGCACGCAGCAGCTCAGCTGTCACCTGGTAGGCGTCGGGCTGTCTTATCAGCATTCAGCACGTTTCCACTTCTATCGCTCCCAGCCGCGAGAGATCACAGCCTGGTTCTCTGTATTCACTTTCTCACTGAATCCCATTAATTACAATTACACTTGGGCACAGTCTGCCTCCTCCTCCTCCTCCTCCTCCTCCTCCTAACACGAGATGACAGAAATAAACTTATTTAACTATTTCTAGCTCTCCTTTTCAGAACTAGAATACAGGAAAATCCAGGACACGGAAATAAAGCCAGCTCAGATGGGGGACACTGACAACAAGTGTGTCAGCATCCAGCAGCATGCTACAGTTTATGATAAACTCCAACCAATGAAACTGTTCAGACTGACATTCAGCAAATCCAAAACCATAAATCCAGTTTAGAAAGTTTTATCTGCCACTTCATGACAAAGTATAAGGCTATGAAGAGATTAGTTACTTATATATTACAAAAACTGAACTCCTTCACTGCATTTCCATATGGTAATATATCACTCAGAAAACAAACTACTTTTTATGTGAGTAAAAGCTTTCTTTGCAAGGCAGGCAGCCTCATTCCAACAGCCTATGTTTTACACCTAGGTTGATTTAAGCATGAAAAGTTAAGCAACCTTCCAAGACACATCCAACAAATCAATGGCTTCATTCCACATAAGTCTACCTTACTCCCAGCTTCTTTGCTTTTATTGACATGATGCATTTCTCCCAAGCTGCTTTCAATCAAATAAACTTTATAAATTTGCACCCACGCAGTTTCACTGAAAACATAAAACATAACTGGCTCTACTAGTTAGCACTGTTTAACTAACAATATTGCTATCAATAATTACTGCTGTCACACACATTGATTATCGGTATATAGGTGCTTGCACGCTTTATAATTTGCTACGAAATATTGCTCTTAAGAATGTTCAAGAACCTCTTACATTGCTGACAAATTTCTATGGCAAACCCCTTTAAAGACACAATCTATCTCCAACTGTATTTACTTCTTCAATAATGCATACACTTCAGATGAGAGTACTTAGGTTAT
Organism: Eudromia elegans; assembly: GCA_003342815.1. Lineage (NCBI taxonomy): Eukaryota > Metazoa > Chordata > Aves > Tinamiformes > Tinamidae > Eudromia > Eudromia elegans. The sequence goes on from PTEX01000026.1 coordinate 5,601,718, forward strand.
GAAGTACAACATACTATAACACCATCCTGTAAATTTTAAGATTTTCTGGTTTTATTGCTGATAGCATTATATACATGGAAAAATATTCCCTTAAAACATTATTTCTATGGGCTGCATTTCATGCTGTTACATAAATCTCAACTGAAAGAGGTGAACAGCACACCTTATACCACATTCTAGGCAGGGGAAAGGGAGGAGTTCAGCTTGTATACAAAGATCCTCATGGTACCTATAAATAAAAGGCCTTACATACAAAAATAGAAACTACAGTAATGAACAAGTGTGACAAGGATGATTTATAGGATTACTTTGCAAGAGGAACAGAGTTAAAACAAGTACATATTGACTTGTTCATCCAAACACCTAAAAACAGGCTGGGCAATGAGGAAATAGGAATCATTATTGATTAGCGATGAGAAAGCTTTTAACAAGTCAGTATAAAAAATAGATGTTTAGACAAAGGACTTTCTGAATCAAGATCTACACTTCAGCGGATACTTGCAAAGCTGCTGAATTTAGAAATTTAGAATTTACAAAGCTGTTCAAGATATAGGACACAGACACTTTAAAAAAAGCAATACAGCGAAAGCGCTTTTACTACCTAGCATCTACATGAGGTCCAAAGTTGCTCACAACTGAAAACATTTTAAGTGGAGAAGAATAAGGCAAGAAATCCTGAGGGAAGGAGAACACTAAAGTACACTTCAGATTTTTGCAAAGCAGGTGTACACTATATTCATACACAAAGAACAGAGACATTCTTTTCTCTCACAGTTTATGAAGTTCCCATTTTCTACCCATTCTCAATCTGCCAGTATCTAGCAGTACAAAAAAAAATTATATTATAGCTTTAAAAATATATTCTATTTTAAATAATATTTATTTCAGTTTTATTTCACCTGTAAATACTATCAAGCTTTCTTTAGATAATACTGTCAATGAGGCCACATTGAGCTGCATCAGAAGTGCAATATACAAACAAGGAGAAATGAACATTTATCTCAAAATAGCAGATATAAAACAAAAATTAATATTAGAAAGCATTTAAATCAACATAGAACCCATACAAGCTTGCATAGGAATAAATAATGCTGGTATACTAAAAGCACGGAATCCTTCAGGGTTCAAATAATGATACCTGCAAGTATTTTCCACGAGAAAATTCTAAACTAAGCCACTTAACAGCCATTACACTACAAGCATCCATTTTAACCTTGTCAGGGAGACAGTACCTAAATAAAAAAAAGTAATTTTGCCTCATCTTTTTTATCAACAGTCTTTATAGCACACATAATCTAATTCAATGCATGAATGCACAGTTTAAAAACAGACGCTAATGTACCTTGTCAAAAGGAATTCCATACTTTTTCAATATTGAGGGAGAAATCAAGGTCATCTTATGGCGAAGAAAAGCATCACATCCTTGAGAGCTGCTTGGAAAGAACCCTAAGAAAGAAAATTAAGCAAAACTTAGTTTCTTTTCTCTTTTTTTTTTTTTAAAAAAAAAAAAAAAGCAGGAAATCTTAGTAGTATTTTAAAATAAATATTACTTTTGAATGCTCTCATTTTGGAGAAGGCTGGACAGTTTTGCTGATGGATCTGTGGTAGCGGTGCTCTTTACATCCCTGTTAGAGCACCAATCAATTTAAAAAGTTACACTCTGTTTCAAACCATGTAAAGGAAATCCAGAGGTAAAAAAGTACTTTAAGTACTGAGTGTAGGTCAGCTATTAAGGGTTAATGTACACTGCCAACAAACGTTAAAAGTTTCTTCTAAACAGTGCATTTCAAATTAACTTTATCTTAAAAAAAAATGTGCTGCATTAAACGAACTAGAGTTTATATTATAATCAATGAAGAAAACAGGGTTTGAGTCACTCTATATATAGATTTGTAGTCTGGTCCAAAGACAAATGCAATGACTGGTCAAAAAATAATTTAAATTGGAAAACCACTGAAGGAAGATAATATGCACTATATTAAATACTTCATTTAGTTTTAAATTTATATTTATAATAAGCATATAATTCTGTACACAAAAATTATGCATTCTATCATGTAAGAAAAAAATACAATAGAATATTCCTTCTGTAAAGGAGATTATATTCATGAATGCTCGTTCATGAAAGTTAAGGATGAAGGTAAGCATCTTAATAATATTTACAAACTTAAATATTGCATTTGATTTCTGGAAGTACTAAGCATGCAACACAATATGCAATACTTCCTTAAAGTAAGGTGACATTGTATATTCCTGAATGAGATTTTGGTTTCTATTTAGGAAGGAAATTTTAAGAAAGCATTTGCTTACAAAAATACTCTCAAGGAAATACTCATATTCTTTTCAGTTGTATTATAAATCAACCTAATGATTCATAGAGCAATAAAATTCTAATATAGAGCCCTTTAGAAACAATGGTTTTTTTCCAAATATAGGAATGACATATATAATGTTATTCTTTCAAGTAAAAGTACTGCCTGTAGACAAAACTGAAGTGGCACAAACACTATGTCTTAAAAGACAACAAACAAACAAAAACTTTACAGTTTATCAGTTTTCTTGACTAGTAACTTGCAATGACGGTGAAGTGGAATAGACAGCAGAGAAGACAGAACACCAATTCTTTGTGGTCAAAACAAACAAACAAAATATATATGTGCACAAAGAAGCACACTTAATGACTATTAATACTGACTCAGGAAAAAATAATTTGAGTTACTGATGTATAAAATGACATTTTTCGCCTGAGGAACAAAAGAGATCTTTCAGAAAGATCCAGATTGATAGACATCCTGCATGTGTTTGTCCACAGGGAATATATATACAAAGAACAATAGCTAACTCCTCTTCAAATTGAATTCTAACCATTCTGCTGAAAAAACATGTAATTGTATAAAAGCAGTAGGGGGAAATCACTTAAAAATAAACAAAAATGACTAGAAAAATATTATAAAGTATTTTTACAGCACTATATTTTAGTAATATAGTAAGCTATATTGCTTAGCTGACAAAAATTTAGCCACAGGACTTTAACTAGAATATAAACACTTTCTGTCATCTCTGCACACTTGAGTTGCAACCTCCTCTTGCAGATGATATGTCATCCTCACAGAAACAGTTTCATTCCTGCAACAATATGTGCAGCTTGCACCTTCAAAGCCACTACAAAATACTTTTTGACTGTCAAAGTTTACACTTAAACACACATTCAAATTTTCAGTCATACCCACAACAATTCTCAAAACAGTCCTCTTCAGTGAATTTGGAAAGAAAGAACGTAGAGCCTCACAGTAAGAGCCTCCAATTATCAAAAGGACTTCTGCTCTGCTTGGGTTAAGTCTAAGGTCACTGCCAATGCTGCACAAGCCTTTTTCGAGCAAAGAATAATCTTAAGAAAGATTACAGATTCTAAGAGCATTACAAATTATAAAAAGATATAAAAGTATACCTACTGGCATAACAAGAACTTTACAAAGACATTAAATACAAAAAGAGTAAAGAACAAACTTTAAGAAACCTTGAAATTTAAATTAATAAAGTACAATATAATTTTCTTTCATTGCCTTTCACCTACCTATTTCCTATCACCTTTGAGCTATTCCTAGCCAATTCAAACAGACCACCAACACAGTTCAAGACCAGAATCTCCTCAAAACTGATGTTGAAATGATTTGCAGATTTACCAGTTAATGCTGGTTCATTACAAAAATTCCACATTAAAAAGAAAAATATTTGCCATGTACCCAGAACGTTCCCAGCATTCAACTTCTGTAGCACATTTAAAAAGAAATGCTCTTATTAATTATGTGGAATTAAACATCCATTAAGTCTAAACCACCTCTACAAAAGCAGAAACTTTGTGATAATTTCTCAGTAAATCCAATTTCACAGATAGTCTCTTGAGACACGGCAGACCTTCAATGCTTCTAGCCAGCTGGATCTTCCATATACACTTGGAAATGACTACACACAACCCAATAATCCAACTCCATTCTCACTAGGACAAGGATGCACATTTTGTCAGGAGATTTCATCTGCTTAGACAATAACACTCCAATATAATTGTTGTTTTTCTGATCCATATTCCAGATTCAATCCCAAACTTTCTAATTGTAGGTGAAACTGAGGCAATGGGCACCAAGCAGATTGCCAGCTATATCTGAGGAGGACAAGATTCACGTACGCACAGTGGACTGCTACACTGAGGGCCCCTAAAAGTAACTGAATACAATCTAGGATAATTTTAAAGTAAGTAAGTTCAGGTCAGCTATTGGATAAATCACTAAGGACGAACAAGCACTACTTCCTGGAAGGCTCATTTTTTTCAACCTGAAAGTGGCATTCCTGAATGTCACACACAACTCTGTTTCAGATGACTGTATCTTCATGTCACAAGCATAACTCATGCAAATTTCTGCAGATCAGGTTTCATTACCTGGTTGGTTAGCACTGAAACACTTTCACCTAAACTACTGAGAATGCATTCATACTGATTTCAATTAAATTGTTCAGCTAGGATCATACATGGACAAACTGGAACACTCTTATTCCCTGAAGAGCACTTTTTAACTTTGCAAGTAAATCCACTGTCTTGAACAGGGCAATTGACTATATATTATCTTGTATGAACAAGGATATCACATTCTGGCCAATACTGAAGTTATTATTTTACAAATATGCATTAAAATCATCATCTGAGAGAACTTTCAATTCAGATTCCAACCAGTGAACTACTGAGGCTATGCTTATTATCTATTTGACACTGCCACATTCAGTTAACATTTCACCTGAAATTTTATATTAATGATGCTGTATTGCTAACTAGTTTCTCAATATTAAATTTAAAATGAAAACACTTAAAATATTTGAAAGAGTACATCCTAAATTGTAAATAACTAATGTAATTAAAATTAATCTCAATTAACATAATTAACTGAATTATGTTACACAAATTTGATGTAATTTTAACTTATGTAGGTCATCCCATTTTACTTAAAGGACTTCAAATCTTTCAAAATATTAATCATAATTCATTGATGACTATTCTTACAACAGACAGACAGATGCACAGAATTTTTAGTCATTTTTATATTTTACTTTGGTAGATTCAAACAAAAACTTAATATAATGTATTTGAATGAATTTGCAATGATTTGAATTAATGTGGTTTGAATTTCCATATTGCAGATAAAAAAAAAATTAGAAGAATAAGTTTGTATGGCAGCAGATCTCACAAAGAAACAATGACAATCTGTATGCTATATAAAGTACAGAATACTACAGCCACAAAAGACAGCAACTGCTATGAAATATGAGTGTTATTATACCCAGATGAATATGTTATGGCCCAAAGTTTATTATCTCTTGGATGCAAGTTCCCTAACTTAACTCAAATAACCATCAGCTGGGGAAAAGTTCCACTCTTCAGATGCTGTAGTTGCCACACCGAAGAGCTTATGAGTTATCCAAATGCTGCATTTCAACACCTTTATATTTATTTTCATACACAACAGATAATTACTTCTATATGACATTAATTAATAGGATAAACCAGACAACATTTTTTAAAACACTATTTTAAATATTACTTTAGTTTCCATTTTTGCATAAACAAACATCATAGGCGTATCACTTTTCTAAAGTACTTAAAAGATTTACCAAAAGAACCTAAAAATCCTTCAAACTGTCATATCTGATTTGCCTCCCTTCTATTTTTGCTTTATTTTCTAACTTATTTTGTGAAACAAAACATCCTCTAAAATACTATGGTATTACAGATTAACATAACAAATATAAAAATTGCAGTAATAGCTCACTTGAGATTTTTATTACATTTATGTCTACATAAAATTGAAAGAAACTACATACATGAGGAAAGAGCTGAAGGGCAAAATCAAATTGTTGCCTTTATTAGCTGCAAGTCTAATGTCTTTCAGATAAAATATTTGTAGGTGTCACAGTCAATCACAATTTCAATGGAAAACAAAGATGAAAGCACTCATGCACAAAAGGCATATGTGATAATTGTGATGAACAGACAAGATAATGGAAAATATCCCAACCTCTCCTTCAGGTTTAATTTCCTTAAATTTATGTATCAACTGCTGCCTTGACCTAGAAAACTTGCCACATTTGCTGCATTATTTTATTATTTTAATTATTGAAGAGCGTTCAAGAGATATCCGGTCAGCACAGCTAACCTTCCTAAATAATCTGCTTTTTCCTCTTCAGATGTCACAGTCCTAATTAAAAATAACTTTAATAAACATGTAATTAAGTCTGAAGGTCTCACTTATACTACATTTTTATTAATCATTATTATTGACTCAGTTGCAGCCACTAGGTTGCTTTATATTTTCACCATTTTAGAATACCTTACTGCAAAACTGAATATATTTTAGTAGACAGCAACTGCAGCATGGAAGGTCACAGATGCCTTGTTTGAAAGCAGGAAAATCATCAGAAATGATAACTATCTCAAAAAAATCTGAAAGTATATGTCACAGTGAGCATAAAGTACATCACTCATGCTTAAGAACTACAGTATCCTCCTCTGGAATCTACGCTGAGCTATTACCTGAACCAAAAATACTTTACTCACAGAAATGTAAGCTAAAATATAATAAAGTCAAATGCTAAACTTAGAAAATCTTAGAGATGGTTGTCTACAATCTTATAAAGGTGTTATGATAAAATCTTAGAGCAGGCAAGCTTTCCCACAGAAATCTGTTTCTTTCAGTGGATATAACAGAGTAAGCAATTATTTGAAATTGTATCTTCAATGTTTAGCATCTGACTCTGTTTTATATGACATTCATTAAGTTCTGAGGTAAGAATAATTACATTTTTATCATAGAAAACAGATTTCTGTCACCACACCGGTCTTTACAACTTTAACCTATAAACAGTAGCTATGGTGGAAAACTCACTTGACTGCAGATGTACATTGGACAGAAGTAAGTAACATCCTTTGGCAGGTTCTTTGAATACAGTGATTAGTAAAGATCAAGGAATTGGGTTCTTGCTCCAAGCTCTGGAAGGACGCATATCTGTGTCCCTGATTCCTCCATGCCCTCCCTTCCCATAGCCAGTTCCAGTCCTGAGTACTGTTGCTCTGGATGACATGGAAGTCCTTTGTAGCCTCTTATCTAACTAGGTTATTCCGACGCTAGGTCATTAATCCCCGAGCACAACCTATCAGACCCTGAAAAACAGTGGTTTGGGGAATTTTCACTTCTGTCCCCTGCTTTATGTCTCAATCTTCCTAATGCATTATTTTCAACATTCACCAAAAAACGAGATCAAGCAATGGATAATGAGCGCTGCTGAAAACGTTCCTTCTCAATATGGAACATTTAAGTCTGAATAGTTTTGTAACTCTGCACAGTTGTAAGCAACCAAGATGAAATTCTGTAACAAGCACCAGAGTAGCCACACCACTTTAACTGCAAAGTGTGTTTACCCAAGAACCCTGTTTACAGCACAGGTCAAAAGCAGACGCAGACATAATAGTTTAAGTACCATGAAACCTTCACTTTCTCTGAGTGCCCTTCCAGGACTACCTGGTCAAGGCTCAAAAACTTCCAAAGACAAGTGTGGCTTCTATGTACCCTTTAACAAACTTCTCTGCCAGTGACATCCAATCTCTCCTCAATTCCGGGTAAACTTTTGGATTCACTGCTGGCAATGAGTAAAGACTGTCTGAAGAATCATGACCTTATGTTTGTTTTGAACCTGCTGAGAGACTTCATTCCCAGAGAGTCTGCAATTGTATGAGAAAATCTGATGAACACCCATTCTTCAGACACCTTTTTCACAACTGTCATCCCAGTCCTTTACCATACCCCTTCTCTTTGACTCTTTGCTAGGTTGAAAAGTTCTAGCTTTCTGAACATTTCTTGTTCGGAAAAGCACTATTATTGGTCTTCCTTGCTGCCCCTCTCTGGACCTTTTCCATTTCTCCATTTCTTTTATTCTCTACTCGTTTTCTGTAACCCTTAAAAATAGCTATTGAACAACCTCAGTGTAACTCAGTTCCAAATACAAAGGCTACAACTATTACCACTTTGTTCATTAGTGAATCTTGTAAGCTTTAAGGTATACATATAAAAGTTTCTGTAGCTTACAAGTTGTAAAAGAAACTGAAAAAGAGAAAATGAGTCATAACTTTTTCAAATGCAACGATGAATAAATTTATGAGTATGAACTATAACTTTCCAGACTGACATCCATGAAGGCATTTTAGGAGTGCAAGCACAGGACTTTGCTTTTATATCTCAGTGATATACACCAAAGTAGAACAGTGTGTACTTTGTAACACAGTGTGTACAGTAACTTGCTTAAAAATAGTTCAGAATATTAATCCTACCCCATATAAACGCACACAAAACACGTCTGAAAGGAAAATACACAAACATTTCAGATTTTAGTCCTCATGTATGGTATCTAGTTACCAACTTTAAAGAGGATTTCTTATATAACATGGTTAATAGCAAGCTTCTAGATGTATGCTGCCACAGCAAAAAAAAGCATCTAATTGTTCTTGTATTCATAATCAGCACTCTTAAACTGGATAGAGAAAGGGAGCTTGCGGATACTATTTAAGATCAGATATTATTTTCCGACAGAAAAATAATATGTGGTCCTTAAATCCCTTCCCTACAGCAATAGCTTCTGCTCCTTCACAACAGGTGTATCCCTCACATTTGGCTAAAACTGTCCAAAAGATTCAAAAGTTACAGGGGACAAGGAAAGGAACTATCTAACAAGGGGAAAAAGGGAACAGAGGAGACTATACCATCAGTAACAATCTAATAAACAAAAAGAAGAAACCGTTAAAGCTTCCTTCTCACCTGCTTAACCAAACTAAATGGGCCAGTACAAAATTAAATACTAAAAAATGACAATTGGTTCTTAAAAATTCCTCAGAGTGCTCCAGTGCTCCTCGTTTGGAAACACCAGAGGCAAAAACACACACTAGAGGCAACTAAAAGTCGCACAGTGTTAAGAAAGAGTAAAACACAGCTGGTGAGTCAAGGACTAGGATTTGCACTTTCCTGGAGGTTTGTCCTTAAAACACCTTAAATACTCAAATACTGAAAATACTACCTTGAGCTAGTCGTTCAAGACGTCTCCCATGTTCTGGAGGAATAGCATACCTAAAATTCACACAAAGAAAAAGACAGAGTGTTTAAAAACATAAGTACTAAAGAAAACATCATTCCATATAACCCAAATACTGGAAAATACTGAATTTTGTAAGATTAAATAATGAGGAAAGGTGTAGTCTGTAGGAAAACTATTGATTTTGTTATATTTGAGAAAGCTTTTTAGCTTATTTCTAGCTTAAACATTGTATTTCAAGAATGTTATGCTCCCTGTGCAAAATCATGCACAGACAATATTTTACAGGATTATACCACTTACCATTATTTCAGTTAAAAGAAGATACAAATATTTACATTTTTCAAGTAAAGTAGAAACCAATACAATAGAACAAAATCCAATTCATATGGGATTAGTTCCTATGACTTACCATGCTTCACAAGATCTCAAAGGAAAAATATGATCACTAAACAAAAAACTTCTTTCTTTTCCTTACAGTCAATGCTAGAGAATAAGACAATTTGTAAGTTGCACATCAATACAGTTTGATAATTTTTTAGCTCTACGAAATACTATTTCTTTAAATTCACACTCCTTGGAAACAATCTACTCTTACAATAAACTACTCTTGAAAGATTTCATAGCCTCTTTATACTAAATCAGTAAGAATGTAACAATTGGAATCATAATCATTTTTCTTTTAATGTTTACAACAAATAGAAAAATTTAGATTATTGAAAAGATGAAGTTTCATTCTGTTTTTCCAAATATACACAAAATGTAAAAGATTCATTTCAATTTTGTTATTCATGTATTTAGTTTACTTTATATCCTTACTATATGCATTAATTAGTCTGTACTAATCAACTTCAATAGCTTCTTGAACACGATATAATTAGATTCCATTTAATATTGTAACAGATCTGGACTGAATCTTCTCTATAACAATACAGTTCAAAAAGGAGAAAAATGCATATTTGGCAGTATTACATAATTAAAAGCAAGCCAATATTCTGCTTTTCTACTATTCCATGACCACGGATTTCATTCATCTCCCTTGTCAACTCATGAACACTTACAATTTAACTAAAACAAGTGAAGCACCCTAAGCCCTTCGTTTTGCACAGGAAAAAAACCTCTGTCCTTTTCTCCCTGTCTCAGAGACACCCCTGTACAGAGGCGCACCCTCTCACCCCCACCATTACTCTGTATTACACGAGAAACTGCAGCATAGAAGCAAGATTTGAGTATCCCAGACGACAGTGCTCCACGCACAACAACTGCAGCCATGCCTAAGCTCACCGACAACCCAAATGATATTAAACAAAAGGAGAATTTCAGCCTGACTCTATTCACTGTTTCGGTTTTAATCAGAATTTCATTCTCTCTCCAAAATGGACTGTTTCTCTCTATTTGTCTTTCCAAGCTGCTTATACGTCTGTCCTCTGCTCTATGTTACACATACATCAGTGCCTACGCAGTAATCTAAAATACGTTTGCATCTTTCACAGGCCAGTGCAAACAGCTATTGTATAGCACTGTGTATTGTACTATGTCACTAAATTAACACAACTCCTTAAAGCAAAACCAAAGAGACAGTGTGTGCACCTAGCAAAAAAATTCTAATTAGACCTTCCTGTGATTTTCATGTCCTTGATTAGACTGCGATTCTTTCTAAAAAGTTGCTCAGTGCAATTTAGTACCCTTTTATGATACTGTGTGGTCACATGCTTGCATTTGCACACATGGGCATGCAGGTACCTTAAAGAACCTTACGACACTTTCAAATGCAAAATTTGACAACTGAAATCTCAATATATATTATTGCAAAGGTAGGACATTTGATTTATCTAGGCTGCACCTGTTTATTCAGCAAATCTAAAAATTGTCAGGCAATAATTCTTTAAATGTGAGTAAGTTTTTTCACTACTCTTTTTTTCTGATGACACCCTGTTCTCCACAATCTCTTACTTCTTTCCAATGGTGCCTTCTTTTCACAGTTAAGTGACCAAGAAAAGAAACTCTGTGTAGTACCACACATTAGGAAACCAGTTTCACTCCCCATATACTTTTGGCTAAAGACTTTCCTTGGTCTCAAATACAATTTATTAGAAAATTGAGCTTCTTAACACACAAGCATCTACCTAGGATACCACCAGTCAAATGAAGCCAATATGAATCTTATTACATCCTTAGTCTACAGCATAGAAGACAAAGCAAAACGACCAAGCCTGAACTCAAGTGTAAGTCAAAGAAACTACGGAAAAGGCTCAAGGAGCACAGAAACTCCTGCAAAGGCATAAAGCACTCTTCCTTTTACTGATCTCCCCTCTGCAGCTGTAGTGTTACACCTTTTATAAAGCTTGCGTCCCATCTCTTTTAGTTATACTACCAAAAAGTCACTAACATTCGACTTCTCAAACCTTAAGGACAAATCCTGCCTTGTAAATGTAGAGGGTGATAACTGTTAGATCAGTAGGAGGCAAAGAGAATGTTTCTTAGATGCAAAACATAAACGTACAAAAAGAGAAAGAAATAATAGTCTACTTGTCTATGCCAGATAGCTTTTAATTTTATTAGTTCAGGAAGATGCATTTGTGTAGACTCTTGAAAGGATAGACATATAATAAAAAATCAGTTTATCACTGTTCATCACAAACATCATACCACATAGCGTAATTATGGCAGATATTGCAGCAATGCAAGGTTATAGGCAAGAAGGTCACTATAAACAAATAATAATAAATATTATACGCAAGTCAAGATTTTTTGACTTCCTAAAAGGTATATACTTAATATTTCCTCTACATTTTATGGTTTGAATATTTTACATGATACCTCAGTTTACTTTAGGCAAGATGATAAATTCTTGGCCTGTTTTGTTTTTTGATAAAATCTCAGTCTTAGGAAATAACATCCACCGTTTACCCATGAACTAGCAGTAATACAAGCTCACTGTTCTACCCATATTCTTCAACCCCGGGGAAGATGCAATAATCTAGTCCCTATGTCCACATAGTCATATCGTTACCTCAAAATACAATAGTTAACAATAAATACAGTAGAGACTCTGATACAGAAGACTCTATGGGGAACCTGGCTGGAACAGCTGCTTAATAATTTTCTTTACTACTTTGGTCACTACTGACTTTATAGTCAGAAGTAGAACCTTAATAACCTTTGATTTACTGCAGCACTCATGACGTTTTGTTTCTACTCTATGAGAGCGAATTTATTTTGGTCTCCCTGTATAATAACTGCTATTCCACTACAGTTAAAAACAGAGTAATTGTACTTCACACTGCAAATAAAATGTAGTACAGGAAAAAAAAAATACTGATGGTCCATAGAAATGAGTATAGATATAGTTTTATTAAGAATATTTGGACATTACACTGAGAAGAATAAAGACAGCAATACACCAAGAAAAATACTCCTCTTTCTTTAATTTGCGAATCTTTAATACCCCACTTAAAGATACTCATAAAAAGCATGTGACCTACAGAAGAAACTATCTAACTGAAAGGAGAGCATGAATTAAAATGGTGGCCTTCATAGGTGGCAATAACTAAGAGAATTTTCAGAAGGCAAATTATTTAACATCAGCACATCTCCACAGCAATATCTACTTTTTCAAATTTTCCTTCAGGAGACTGTTGCAGGAATATCAGACAATAGAAAGCAATCTATTATACAAGCAAGTCTTATGGAAAACTGGACTGAAAATATCTATCAGAGCTGACAAAATACATTTTGAAACAACAGTAGTGTATGACTGTTATTAACTGTAAAATCTATAGATCTTTTTACATAGTTTCCATTACCGTAACACTTTTTCTCCTCCCCTTTTAACAAGGTAGGGTATAACCATCACTCTTTAGATAGTGAATGTAGGACATGAAAAGAAAAACTTTTCAAAGCTCATGAACATCTAAGTCTCCTTTTAAAAAGTTAATTTCTATACTCAATTTAAAATGAGACTTAGGAAATGGCAAAGAAGAAGTCGCAAAATACGTTTTGTTCAGAATATTACTACATTAACATAATTCCAAGTGAAAAAAAATACAACATGAAAAATTATTACCTTAGCTGAATTTTAAAGAAAAAATTCATATTTGCAATTCCCACATCTGCAAATACTCAAGAAGTCAAGGTTTTCAACCCCAGAAACCAATTTTCAGTTCAGTTACATGATAAATCAATGCATATAATTTTGGACTGTGGATTTGTGATGCTATTGCTTTGCCTGTTTGTGATATTAACATCTCAAGCACTGCTTCATTTCTCAATCTGAAACCTGTAAAAGCCTAGTAATAACTCTAAAGTACACACAAATACACAAAAGTGATAGGGCTACAGAAAAATCATTTGTTTAGAGGAAGGAAGATGCTTTAATGCTTTTTATGCCTGTCACACTAGCAGGCTGCATGGAAAAGAGTAAATTCTCTGGAGATCCTGGTTCTATTCCCTAGCCCAACCATTTACCTAGTGATCAGCTAATGGAAGGTACAGAAAAACTTCCAGGCAGCAGACGTTGCAACCACAGACTCCTCTCTTCCTGTTTACAACCTTCCTCTTGCACGACCTTTCTATACTCCCATGATTCTCACACCATGAAATAATTAAGCTCTAACAGGATATAGGAAGACTATAAGCCCATAATCTAAAAATCAGGTACATTGTTAGGAGGTAGAGTATCAACTCCTGAAATAAAGTAAGTGAAATAATATTCCCTCTTTTTTGTTTGATTCTAAACAATAAGCAGTTTCACAAAAGAGGGAAACTGTCATCTACTCTTCTTTAAATAAGGAGCAACGCGCAAGCTCCAGTGGAATGACCCAAGTGCATGACTTCCAAAAGTATTTCAGAATCTGAATTACAGTTCCCACCGCCCAATGTTAGACAATTAAGCCCCAAGATTTCAAATATTTTCCTCTGTTCAGAGAGGCCTGCTAGCCAAGTTTTCCAGCTTTCCATTCAGGATGCTACCTGCAATGAAGCCGTCTTCAAGGCACCTCGCTTACAACATGGACGCTATATAGAACTTCAGGGCTTAGCTCAACGTTGTCAATTTCTGTCAAAGAATGACGAAGGTTGGCAGAGCTTTGGAGATCATCCGGTCCAACCTTTCACAAGCAGGATCACCAAGAGCACGTTGCACTGGGTCATGTGCAGATGGGTCTCAGTATCTCCAGAGAAAGAAATTTTACAGCCTCTCTGGGGCGACCTGTTCCACCGATCTGCCACCGACCCTTCCTGTGGAATATCACCCCAAAAGTTAAGCACAGTTCATGACTCTAAATTTCTTTCCTGAGCCAGTGCAAAGTTTCCATGTAAAAAACACCTGCATTTTCTACTGAATTCATAATATGCGTATTAGTTAAGCTATTCCTACCTTTGTTCTGTGGTATATCTTCCTGGGAACTTATAAAATAGGACCCAAAACAGCACTACATCATATTTGGCAATCGGAATGTTTATAAGGCCAGAAATAAAGATAACAGAAGAAGCTACCAAAACATCTTAAAAAGATGCCATCAAAAATAAACAAATAAACAAATGAAAATCTAGGCTACAGCTGCTAAGTCCTTTAAAAACTATTTTTAAGACAGTAATTTGGTAATATTTATTTTAAAAAATGAATTGGAAAATTACATTAGGTCTACTGCTACCATACTTCCTCAAATGAATATTTTACATACAATAATAAAAAAACCCTACATATTCTTCTTTTATAGCTAAAATGAAATGTAATGATGCTACTTTTTGCATCAAAAGTACGACTTTTTATTTTTCCTTAAGTCATAGTACAGACTTGTTTAGAATCTATTTCTCTATTCTATCTTTAATTAAGAAGAAAAGCATGACTGTATGTTGATTATGGTTATAGTGCATTTAGCATTGAGTAGTATTTAATAAAAAGAATCAGAAGGCATTAGATAACATTCCTGCTAATGCTGTTTCAACAGGATCAGAATTTCAAAAGGTTTCAGCCTGTGCCACACAAACTTTTACTCACTTGTGTCCTATTAACAAAGTCCATCCTACTGCTTACACAAAAAACACTTCTATTTCCAAGTTCATCCCAACATAAAGATTGTAATTTAAATACATTCAAGAAGGAAATTAAATCACCGTCCTGACTCAAGGAAACTGAAGGAAAAGTCTTCTGCAAATATAAAAAGCCAAATACCTGAAGCATGCTTCAGGAAGTGCACAGATGACCAGATGTCACTTTAACAACCACAGCATCCTTGTACAATGAATCATCATTTTTAATTTAGTGTGCACATTTCCCTGGAAAGTGAATTTTACTTTAATGGCAAGAGAAGCAAAGTTGGAGGCGACACCTTACCGTCTTTAATCTCCTCTCTGAAACACAATGTAAGCTGCCTCACTTTAGCAACGAGTCAGCAACAGTACAAGACCTGGGCAAACCTTTTGACATATTAGGTACATGTGTAGAAAAATCACTAGAATGTGGTTTTTTCTTTTTTTCAAAGACCCGTTGACTTCACTTTGAAGATGGAGAATGTAGGCCATAAAAGACTCTGAGAATCTCAACCATGAGACGACAAATCCCCAGTTTCCAAGAACAGGAAATAAGACCCATATTTGTCATAAAAGAATACATCCAGTTAGCTATAAAAGTGTTTTTCCTGCAAGTATTATATGGATAGCATAAAATTCTATGAAGTCAGTTACTAGACTGATTTCCACACTTCTTTGCCTTGTGTCCCTCTAATATCTGGAGCAAAAGGAAAAACAAGAAATAGTGAATACAATTTGATTTGCCCACAGTACAGATAAGGTAGAGCAGGTCATGAAGAGGAGATTTCCTACTTAGGAATTTAGGAGAATCTCCTAAAACAGAGAGTTCATGCTACAAAGCATTTAAAATTAGTAATAATTTAAATCTTAATTAAGTTTGAAGTTATGAATAAATAGAAAAGTCTAAATATTTCAGCTTATAAAATAAAAAAAAATGAAGAAAACATTCAGCTAAGCAGTTAAAACACAATTTTACTAGAATGGTATGTGAGAGTATAACAATTTAGTCTCCTATAAGTTTGCTTGTTTTGATCTGTGTCTCACAAAAAAATTACACAAACATTAACAATATGAACAACATTGTTTTAGATATCAGAGCCAAATAAGTTATTTTTTGTTATAGAGATGCCCTCTCACAGTACTTTTCAAATTTGTACTTCTCTTGATATTACAAAGGTGAACTGTGATAGAATCTGTCCATTCCATCATTCTCAGCAGTAACACCAAAAACCACAGACCAACAGTCAAGGTCATTCAAAACACTGGCCATTAGCTTTAGAAAACTTGCTTTTCCAAATTAGCATACGCTATGCTGTTCAAAAACACGGAAGTGGTCATATACATTTCACTGTAAGTTTTTGGCATACAGGAAAACTGTTCACTTCATGACAATATGGCAAATAGCTGCTATCAATTGCCTGGTCCTATTAAAAAGCACTAACTTAAGCCAAGAGTTATCTTTAAGAGAAAATATTTATTCTTCCTGACCTACAAATTCAATGTTATTTACCAGATATGGGACAGTGCTTCTACATCTGCCACCTTTGTAGCTGCATTTGTTTTATGAATAGAAGCGGTAGCTCCCTTTTTTCTCTTCACTACTTTCAAACAGTGTTTTCAATGGCTAAGCATGCAGATGAACAAAAATTCAGTAAGTAGAAACTAGAAAGAAAAAGTAGCACAGATGACTGCAACTAGATTGAAGATAACTTTTTAATTTAGAGGTAAACAGATAGGTAAACACTTGATTCAGACTGTATTTTGGAAAATATCCAATATATCCTGCAAAGTAATTTTCAGTATTGGTATTTCGATTGAAATTCACTGGCAGAACAATAAAAAACTACAGGTTGGATAAGTCTTCTGAATGTCATCTAGTCCAATCTCCTGCTCAAAGTATGCCTAATGTCTCAGATAGACCAGCAGTCTTCTTACACAATCTGTCCCAAACTCATTGTGATTTTTTTCCTATATGCAATTAGAATTTCCCTAGTGGCAAATCGTGATTATTCCTACTTGTCTTTTGTTGTGCTTCTGCGTCATTGAAAAGCATTTGATTCTATCTTCTCTATATCCAAGTCTGCAACCCCAGACCACTAAGAATGTATCACCTTTACAGAAATTCCCAAGCCTAATACTAACACACACAACTACAGGTTCATAAAATGATGAGTAATTTGTTCCTAAGTAAAACATGTTTTCCCTTACTTCATCTATAAATGTTTTGTAGTTTGCATAAGAATCAGCTTATACTTGCCTATATTGTTACCTCTTTAACACCTAAAAAGTCAGGCTCAGCATTAAAAATCGAAAGAAAAGTCAGAGTTCAGAAAAATACATCCAGTTTCAGGAAATATCCCATTTGCTTCAAAAAAATCCTGAAAATTTAAGTTAGCATGAAGCTTCTTCAATGCAAAGTCTCCATAGACTCTGCACCATTCACTCAACCACACTATGGACCTAAGTGCAAAATGTATATACGGAAATGTATATGAACCACAGAAAGAGCTAAAATTGCTAAAAAATATTAGATGAAAGGAAAAGATAAAAAGGAGCCAAAAGAAATTATTTACGTCTCAACATTTACTGATACACTTGTCTTCCTATTTATCTAGTACATGTTTTGGTATTTATTAGTTTATCAATAAGATTTGATCAAAAAAAAAATACACTTTGCATCATCAAGAAAATTCCAGGTATCATCTTTTTTGTCTTTCTGGTAACTTCACAGACACTGCTTTTCAATGCTCCATCTTATAAAGTGTGCCTTGCAAATCACAGCGGCGGTCTGAAAGGTTGTATCACTCATTTGTCTTTTTAGCCGATAATGATAACCGGTTATTCAGTACTGGAGATTGTTTTTGTATGCTTTTAGTTTACTTTACAGTGCTGTATTAAAAGCTGTTTTCCTTGTAAAACATATGGTTTCCTCAGCACTTTACCAGTGCCAACAATCACAGGTTTATTTTCAAAACACCCAGCCAAACAGCAAGACGGTCACTGGGCAAGCAAACCGCTGCATTCACCCCATTATTCTTATCGCAGTGACACAGGGTAGGAAACACGGAGCTCCGTTCCTTCCAAGCCAGATGCACATAGTGATTAGGGATAATGCCATCGGATGCAAGCTAAATCCGTGTGACACTAAACACTTTACAAAGCTCCGAAGCCTTGTTATATCTTGACAGGGGAATCACAGCTGAGGTTTTTTTTTTTTTAGCTATAGCAATAGTTAATTATCATTTTGAATATTACAAAGCTTCAAACCAATAAAAATGTTGTTAAGTTAAACTTGTAATTTGTTCACAGTAAGTGTAATTCATTGCTTTTACAGCTGACAACATGCAATTTACATACTCTAGGTTACAGCAAGATAAGGCTCTCTAATTCCAGACACTGGGCTTAGAATCCCATGCGAGTTCTAACAATCAACTCTTGCTTTACAACATACTTAGCATATATAAATCCAATAAATAATAGATCTCATAAAAAGTATATTTCCTTTTCCACTGCAGAAATATCTTTTCTCTCCAACGTACTTTCTAAAATTGAATATCGGGTTTTCCTTTTGGTCTCCTCAGAAGTATTGTCGTCATTGCCACTTTCAGAACACCCTTTGAATCCTTTATATTGCCTCTCTTCACTAATTGTCATCTCCTTCAAAGTTCTCCTGCTTTACGGACAGCACATTTCCCCATCAAATGCTCGCCTGGTTTCAAGCATAGTCATGAATCTTTATCTGCACTGCTGACAAACCTGTATACCACTTGTTTCTGATTATAGCTCCCTTTTTATTTGGCTTGTATTCTAATTCTTGTTTGTAACTTTTCTGATAGCTTTCAACAAATCAGTGTAGCTAATAAAAGTTTAAGTATAAACATTTCCCCACCTCTCATGAAAGTTCAGCATTTTACTGCTAAACATTAAAATGCACTTCACCATTTTCTTTACTTATCTATCACAATTTTCCATAACACATAGCTAAGAAATATAGCATTTTTTCAAAGGTATATGTAATTTCTGCAAAGATAGTAACATACTTCCACTTACGCAGAATTCATCTGCCCAAATTTTCATCAGTCCTTGTTGGCTGCTGATCACACTGAAAATGCTGTTAACAAAACCCTAAAAGATCTACAAGAATCTTTACACTCCAACTGTCCCTCTCGGACATCAACTATTTGACAACTGCATTGGTTCTAAAATCATACAGTGTTATGCTTTCTCTCCCACGTCTTTCTGTACAAAATTTTAACCACTATTAATATCAGCTTCCCATCATTTTATCCCACCATAGACACAACTCCATCAATAGCACTCAAAATTCTTTCCTCACCCTTCTCTTAATAAGGGAAGATGCTCAGTTGATGGTACATGTCCCACTCTGACAAATCCACAGCCACATATTCTAGCACATTAAACAATGGACAACAGTAGAGCCGCTCCTGGAAGAACCTTAGGCAGTATTATGAAGAGGGTTGGATTTGTCACGATCCTGTGTTCCCTTCCTCTAGAACAGAGACTTCCTGAACCTACATCACTTGCTTTATTGTAAGTTTCATCACAGATTCTAAACACTCTGCTTCTTTGAAATTACACATTACACTGCTCGGTGAAGCCCATCTTACCTAGTTTACCTGGTTTCAGCTAAGCTCTCTTTCTCCAAAAACTAGGCCTTTTTTCTTGACATTATCTCAAGGATAGAATTATGTTCCCTCTCTGCAGCTTGTATTTTTCTTTATTTTACAACTGAACTCCCTGTGAGATATTTTGTGATATAAAAAATGCATTACCTCTTTGAGGTTTTTTAATATATACTGCTGTTTCCAGGGTATCAGAGAAGTTAAGAAGTGATCAGAAAAGATCAGGCAGAATGTCACAGAAAACATCTTCACAAATGGCTAAAAAATTATCTGTTTGTATTATAGAGCAAGTTTGCACTATGTACTTTTTAACAGTAAGTAATGTATCACAGTCTCTGTATAGAAAAAAATTCATACCTCCACCATAAGATATAAATGGTGAACAAAATGAGCACAGTTTAAAAATATTACAGTCTAAAATAAAACACTAAATTATATTCTCCACACTTCCTTACTCTTTTTCTCTAACAAAAATAAGAATAAATGAGTCCAATTACTGTTATATTTCAAATATCCACAACGCCATGAAAATAATTGTTTCAGGCCTGCTCAATAAGCACTTTCACATATTCATTGTTAATATACTTCAAGCAGATTTATATCATCCTAATCCTTCAAGAGGCATGAAATTCCTGTCAACACCACTATTTTTCATGCAAGTCAGATAAACAGCACAAAGAACAAGCATTGCTTTCAGATAATTAATACTCTCAGAAATACTTTCAAAAATGCAAATAGCTTATTCAGATTTTTGAGTTCATAAATCTATAAACTGAATCATTATCTATATCTTATGCCTGGATCCAATACATATACCATAAAAAGTTATCCAGCATTATTTTGCTATTACATACTTTTCTCCAAAGTATTAATTTCCAAGATCAGTTCAATATTTCAACAACATAACACAAAACTCCTCAAACGAAACAAATAAATCCTCTTTAGTTTCAGTCTATAATCCTGAAATACTGAGAATATGAAAGAAAGAAATATTTAAGAACAAGTCAAATTGTGATGGAATTTTTATGGTTACAAGTAGTCACATATATAAGTATCAGCAAGAAACTGAATTAGTAAATTAGGTAAATAATCAATCACTCCAATAATACTCTATGTCAGGAAAGACAGTTTCTAAGAAACTTTATTGTTAAATGAGGCAAAAGCTGCAAAAGATGTTTTCCTCCCTAAAAAAAATCTAAAGGAAAAGTTGCAGTAAAAATTGCCTGACAGCAAACAACGATAATAGATTCTATTCCTTCTTCCTTCAGATTTTTCATCACTACATCCTTCTCCTCCTCTCATATTGTTCTGTTAACAAGGACTTTAGTCAGCAAGTAATATAAAAAAGTAAAAATACACATTACCTACATATGTACTATATATATATAAACATATATACACAAACACATATCAATATTTATGAGCTGGCAAATTTAGACAAGCTTCCTTCTGTGTTTCATATAAGGCAGTCAATGTAGGCAAGGTATATACACTTAAGTTTCTTTGCGTCACGGTTGATGGTGAAACCACACAGAAAATAAGAAATGAAAGCTAATCTGTGGGGGCCTGCAGAGCCCAGGGCAAACTCGGGGTCGCGGAGATGTAAAGCTCCGGGTCATTAGGACAATTTTAATTGCTTGGATGAAGGTGCTGGGGCAAGGATTGGTTGGAGGCTGCTCGGGGAGCTCGTGGTTCCCACCTTGTGGAGAGGGTGTGGGGGTGCTGTGTGAGCACCTCGTGGCAGGGGGAAGGGTTCCTTTGCACGAGGGTATATAAGCCCCGGTGTGGCTGCCCGAAACGTCCTTGTTTCACCACCTCAGAGACCCCTGCTCCTCAATACACCCACACTACTCTTAGCCTAAATACACGTAAGCAACAAAGGGCATAAATACTACTATAGCAGCCAGCTTCAGCTGTTGTCTGCAAGGTCGGGCTTTGGGGAGGAAGTGATTCTCTTCTCACATCCCATAGAGAGTACACTGTGCACCAGCCCTCTCTCTGTTCTCCATGAAACTCTCCTGTCTGCCTTGAGGAACTACATGGATAACCAGACAAACTAGGGAGAAAGGTTTTACTGTCCATACCAGTCTATACCAATCCTCTAAGGAAGTACTCAGTTAACTATGTTCTAGGTGGCAGACAAGATCTGTATACCTTTATCTTAAGATTCAATTAATCTACTTTTGGAAGAATGTATTACACTAATATAATAACATTTGGTACACTTAACTGAAAAATGAACAATATCAGCATTAATTATTACAGTATTCTTCCTGTAAGAGTTTGTGTATAACAAAAGATAAAATTTAGCTTTCTCTGAACTTTTCAATCAGTGCTACTTTTTCCAAAAATATCTAGTTAACTTGGCAGTTACATGTACTTCATAATGTTTTGCATTGGCTGTAAACACAAGGAATAGTTATTTTCACTAGTAATGTTTGTTTAAAATAGCCACAGTTCTATTAACAGAGTATACTTTTCCTTTCCTCCAGCACATCTACATTACAGGCCAACATGGTTCAGGAAAGACTTGTAAAGGAATTAGTATCCACTACTATGTCTTCAAAAGATGAAACAGATACTGGTTAATGACTTTGTTTATCTGAAAGTGTAAGCAAATATCTGTAAACTAGAACAGCATTTATTAACTCAGAGTTTCTTCAAATTAATTCAAAACAAGTTTCTTTTCTCTAAGAATATAAAGCAATTTTGGTGAAATCATTGTTTCAGTTACACTGCACTTATTTCCACAACAAAATATTATTAATAATTGTAAAACTGGCTTAGATTACTCCAACAAGCCATGTTTACTTTCTCTATCTAAACACAAGGCATTTAATGTTCAAGAAAAAAGGCAAGACTAACGCAGCTGTCTAAGAACACAGAAGCCAATTTACTTCTCTACAAAAATAAAAGATGAAAAATGAATTCTTTAAATATATACAATGTTTCATAGGTCCTTTTCTTTTGCATAAAATAAAATAAAATAAAATAAAATAAAATAAAATAAAATAAAATAAAATAAAATAAAATAAAATAAAATAAAATAAAATAAAATAAAATAAAATAAAATCCATCCTAATAAAATCTAACTTAAGCTACAAAATTCACCATATAGTTTGAGTGACTAGAAACTGCCAGGACATAAAGGCTCCTTGTCTTTTGCACATTGTACTAATGGTTTTACAGTCTTTTTACAATTTCTTTAAAAAAACTTTACGATCAGTACAAAAACATTGCTTTCAAACATGTAAATATGTAACTCCTTAAATACACAAGAATACGACAGTCTGTGAAATATTGGTTTACATTTTTCTCCAAGGAATAACAGGCTATTCAAATAGAGAAAACTAAGACTATGGAGAAAGGAGGGAAGCATAACACTAATGTAGTATCTTCAACATTAATTCTCCTCTTCTACTCGTACTGCCCAGTAATGACAAAAGATACATCCGATTTAGTCCATGTTTAATATAAACCATGCAAGGCGTCTCTAAGGACTAGTCACATGTCTAGACAAATTGAACCTAACGGACCAATTTTAAGGATGCTTCAGAGGATTCTCTCGAATAGTGCAAGGAGTCCCCAGCTCAATAAACTTCTCATATTAATTCATTACTACTTTTTTTTTTCCCCATTGAATTCAGACAAGTCCGATATATATTTTAGCCTCCTCCTTTAAAATAAAAATTTGTGTTAC
This sequence comes from Eudromia elegans, assembly GCA_003342815.1. Lineage (NCBI taxonomy): Eukaryota > Metazoa > Chordata > Aves > Tinamiformes > Tinamidae > Eudromia > Eudromia elegans. The sequence goes on from PTEX01000026.1 coordinate 5,625,217, forward strand.
TATGTTACTAAGATGTTTTTTCACACTAACAAATATCACCTTTATCATAGCATTCTAACTATGACCGAATATTAGTCTGAAGCAATTCTACCTTAACTGTTTGCTGTAGTCACATCAAACAAACAGAAAAATGAAATGAGCTTTCATAAAAATTTAAACTTGCCATGACTTTGGCTCCCCAAAGTGAAGGTAATTAATACTGTAGAGATCCATGTCTTCAGTGTGCCATGCAAATGTTGTTTTCCACATGCCAAAATAGAGATATGGGGTATTTACACCCTCAATAGAAATTCCACAGTCTTCTCCTACAACATCCAGTATTGTATTAAGATGGGCAATATTCCATTCCTCAACACCCTGAAAAAGACATGTAACAAATGTGTTAATAATAATAAATTAAACCAATGCAACCTTCTTTAACAGTATCACTCAACAGGTACATGCCTAATCTAGAGTTTCAGGGTACTACACATTACAATAAAATTGTAAGCACTATGGGAAACTGCTGAAGCTACCTTAAAGAAAAAAAAAAGGAATTATAACCTTTAGTAGGATTTAGATCACATTTTAACTCCTATATGCTGAGTAGAGAATCTATAGAGCTTCTTCATGTATGCTAAAGCTTCAAAAGACTAAGGCATTAATCCTAATAAAGATGAAAACTCCATCCACAACATAAATAACAGCATCAGGCAGAGACCTTTCATGACTGAATAATTAGAGGACACTAACTTTCATTAGGTATATCTATGCTCTTAAATAATTTATAGTAATATTCTGTTTAAAAATGTTTAATGAATGGTAACTTTACCATACACTCTGAAAAGTACGACAAATAAAACCATTACATCACTTCAGAGATATTTCTAATACTAAGAGAACAGCACAAAATAGAGCAATACTGATTTCACAGGATTTCAGCTGTTTTCCTTCTATTATTGCCTGTAGAATTTGCGTATTAAAAGCCCTGCATGAAGTTCCTGTTGTATTTCAGGTTCATGCACAAAGTGCAGTACTCATCTCAGGTCATACAGCATGCAAAAATCAGTAGAGCAAAGATCAAAGCCACAAAACTGAAAAGAGATTACGTTTCATTATAAACAGCAATCACTAGCACCTCCAAGAAGGGCATTACCAGGTGCACAGTCAGAAATAAATAAAAAAATAAATAAAGCTAAGGAATATAAGCAAAGCCTTTATAAAAGTCAATGCAGGCAACTTGCCTTGTTGAAAGTAGGGCACTTGAACACATAACCAACGACCATCTCCTTCCCCAGCACAATCCCACACTGCACAGTCCTGGTGACCCTATTCTAGCCTGGGTAAGGGACGCTGGTAGACTCAGTAGAGAAAGGTTAAAAGGCACAATAACCCACAGCAGTTCAACAGCTACTGAAGGAATTGTGTCCAAAGCAAAAGAAGGAATAACAGCGTGTTAAAACTCTGCTGTCGTTTCCTTGCCTTTTGAGGTTTTGCATCAAGTATGCTATGTGTGCAGCAACCAAACTCATTCACAAGACAGGAGCTTCTGTATGAATCTCAACCTTTTAGTTGAAAAACCACCTCTGACTACAATGACTATTTCATTTAAAAACAAAAGCATTCTCAAGTTATCCAGGAACTGAAACAAAGGAGTTTTATTTGTAGAGTAAATTAATTCCCAATAGAATTTTTTCTTTTAGGATTGATGCATTTGATGCATTCACATGACGGAAAAAGACAACAGATATTAAAAAAAAAAAAAAAAAAAAAAAAAAAAAAAAAAAAAAGCCTTATCAGAGCAAAAAAATAAACACATATGAATTAAACACAGACCTGTGCAGATTTTGCCATTTTGGAGAAATAAAATCTATCTCTTTAAGTATACAAAGAAAGGTCAACTATCTATTTAATATGGAAAAATCAGACAATGGCTTACATGTGGAGTCATAAGGACAATCACAGAAGTTTATAACACAAAAGAAATATACTATATACAAATCAACTGTTAGTCAACTTTACAGAATCATAGTCATAGAATGGCTAGGGTTGGAAGGGACCTGTAGAGGTCATCTAGTCCAACCCCCCTGCACACGCAGGGTCTCCTAGAGCACGGGGCACAGGGTGGTGTCCAAGCGGGTTTGAAAGATCTCCAGAGAAGGAGCCTCCACCTCTGGAGCCTCCACCTCTGCCTCTGGGCAGCCTGGTCCAGGGCTCTGTCACCCTCACTGTAAAGAAATTCTTTCGCAAGTTTCTGTTGAATTTTTCGTGCGTCAATTTGTGGCCATTTCCTCTAGTCCTATCACTGGCCACCACTGAGAAGAGGCCAGCCTCCTCCTCCTAACTCCCTCCCTTGAGGTACTTATACACACTGATGAGGTCCCCTCTCAGCCTTCTCTTCTTCAGGATGAACAGGTTCAGCTCTCTCAGCCTTTCCTCATAGGGCAGATGTTCCAGGCCCCTAATCATCTTTGTGGCCCTGCGCTGGACTCTCTCTAGCAGCTCCACATCTCTCCTGCACTGGGGAGCCCAGAACTGC